>PVKS010001956.1:0-127609 GCA_004027875.1 Aplodontia rufa
TTTTTTTTTTTTTGAGGACTGAGGACCGAACTCAAGGCCTTGTGCGTGCTAGGCAAATGCTCTGCTACTGAGGTAAATCCCCAGCCCCTCAAGGAGCTCTTTCAGTGTTTGTGGATAACTGAAAATTAAAATTATTTTCAAGAAAGCACTACTTTGAGAAAGGGTATATTTGATAGTTTCAGATAAAGTTCAACATATTTTCTACATTACTATTTTCAACCTTTGATTCTTTGTTTACTAAAATGCAGTAGAAACAAAAATCACATGCATAAATTTATAAAGAGAGACATAAAATATTGCGTACAACACATATACTTGTCTTATGATTTTTCTCTTAAGGAATGCAAAACTGAGAAGAAGTGAAGAGTAATTTGTAACTATGCTCATTATCAGTTTCAATTCCCTTAAATAATTTTAGGATAAATTTAAGATAAACAATTTGTTCCTTAAGCAACACTGAAAACTAGTAGAAAAAGTTTCCCATACTGCTTGTTTGAGTTAAATAACTGAATATATTGTACAAAAAGTTTATGCTCGCCTGCTTTCTGCTGGTGTCCCTCATACTCACGCTCTTTTCATCCATCCATGAGGCTTCCACTTCAAGTATTCCATGGGACATGGCCCCAAATCCACAGCTATGCTGCTATTTTCTCTAACACCAATAGTGAAGTCACGTATTCAGTCCTTAGCGCCAAGCCTTCACCCCCACTCCACCCCACCCAACCCCTTGGAGGTTCACAGTCTTCAGATATTATCCACCAACTACATTCGCAGCCAGTTCAAGGGCAGGCCCTTGCAGCATGAAAAACCTTAAATTCACTTTTGTGAACCCATCCAGAGCTGTATAAGCAGGGACCGTACCACACGTGAGATACCAAATTTCAACAGAAGCGGTCCTTCACAGGACACGGAGCTCCAAAATAACACACAAGCTATTGATTGTACTGCACACAATTCTTACCACCAACTTGGAATTGTGCTTTAACTGAATTCTGAGAACTGAAAAGTTCAGTAAAGAAAATTATTAAACCTAAGTTTTCAGTTAATATATAAAATAGGGAAAGGGAAAAAGTTAATAAATTATATAAATGTTAAAATGGATAAGCTCATTAAAAACCCATTACTTCTATTGCAATATCAGTAAAAGCTTAATAGGTTGTGATTATGGGCCAATTTTCCAGCTGAGGCTTCTTGTTCTTGCAAAATGTAAACAGGAAGAAAAAGCAGTTTGACATAAAAATTGTGCTACAACCAGATTTCATTCCACTTATAAAAATAAGTTGGTTTGAGCATACTTTTTTCATGAATATCTAACATTTGATATGGTGATATAGATGCAAGATTTATGCGTGTAAGCTCTGTGTATGCACATGCATGTGGACACATATAGCAGGTATTCTGGGACTTTGATTGTGAGCTTCACGTGGTAGAATGATTATGGTACTCACTCTTTGTTACATTGATTTTTCAGCCACTGGTATTTTATCAAGCATCAGGAGTGTTTATTAGACTGCTTACTGAATACACATTCTCCATTAAGTATTACTTAGAACAAGGCAAAACAAAGAACAGAAAGCTTCCATTTGTCATAATTTTGTGACACACTCAACTATGTCATGTTTTCAACATTCAAAATTAAAAGCAATTTTTGGAGGCTGAATCATGTTGTTCTTAAAGCACTCTATCTGCCTCGCTGTTGCTGGTTTTCTAACAATAATGTAGCAACTCAAGAGGACCAGTTTTTTTTTTCATATCACTCAAAAATGATGTCACTGCCCACCATGCTCATATTACAATGAATGGCACTTTGGTGATAATGGACTGGCATTTTTCCATAATTTTTATTAGTGATCTTCACTTGCTACTTAAACTTTAGTAAAATCTATAAGATGGTGTTGGATATATTTTAAGTGTGCCAAATAGGGCATTTATATTAAGGCTTCACTACTTTAAACACCTTCTGTTTTAAAACTTGAAGATTTTTATTTAATTTTGCACACCACCAATCATGGTTTATGCCATGATTATGACTGGCTACACTTTCTATCTCCCAGGAAAACAGCACTATTGAGTGGCCCTGAGAATTTCAATCTTCGGTCACTGTGTTAAGTGCTTTTGGATTCACAGCTCTACCAACCCCTGAAATGGCCTGTCAGGTTCCATTTAATTCCTGTAATCCTGAATAAAATACCAGAATATTTTAAGACCACCCACCTTCACTAATATCATAAGATGCAGGAGAGAATGTGGTGACTTGTCACGCTTATACTCTGTCTCATTTCAAAGATCCTTGTGATTGTGTTTGCAGAATTCTTAAAGTCAAGAATGAATTTAGAGTCATCAGTGACAGACAAGATGTAACATACCAAGTAATAAAGTAATTTAGCTTAAAAGCCTTAGACACCTTGAAAACTTTTAACAAATAAGAGTGCTTCTATGTGAATCTGTGTACCCATGATATTTGAAATTATCCTAAGGTTAATCAGAGCTTCCTGTGGAAGGGCGGAGTACACTGTGGATACCCACTATTGGAAAGCTGTTTCCCCAGGTTGAAGTGTAAAACAAAATAGTACATGAAATGGACCATGAGGAATGGGTATATGATTTTGGAAGTTAAACCAATACTATTTATTCTACAAACAAGTAAAAGGGAGAAAAACACCCATACCTAACCTTCATTCTGACTGGGAAAGAATGAAGAATTTAAGACTGAAAGTGTGAATAGAAGACTCAGAGACAAACACATAAATCTTTAAACATCTGATCTCTGACAAAGGGGATCAAAATATAACATGGAGGAATGACAGCCTATTCAACAAATAGTGCTGGACAAAGTGGACAGGCTTTCTCAGGAAGTTGAAATTAGATCTTTATCTCTCACCTTGAATCAATATCAAATCAAAACAGATCAAGGAAGTATGAACTAAACCAGCTACCATACAAGTACTAGAAGATAAATTAAGACCACATTCCCGCATATGGGAGTTGTCAACAACTTCCTCAATAAGACTTCCAAAGAGAAAGCGTGAAAGCCAAGAATTAATGAGTGGGATGCCATTAAATTGAAAAGCTTTGCTTAGCCTAGGAATTGGTCAAAACTCTTAAGTGAGAACCTACAGAATTGGAGATAAACTTGGCCTTTGATTCCTCAGATAGGAGATGAATATTCCTTAACCCTAAGCCTAAACCCAGAGAGTGAAGGGCCAAATGTTTTCCCTCATTTGTGGAGGCTGGAGCTAAACCCAGGTTTGGGGACAAGGTAGTCAAACACATGTATTAGACCTGACATATAATCCAGGGGAGAGGGGAAGGGGAAAGGGAGACGCAGGGGAATGGGAGAGGGAGGGAAGATAGGGAGGGAAGATAGGGAGGGATCTAGGGAGACAAGAAATAATGTAGCATACTTTTTACCCCCCTCCCAAGGAAGTCAAATAATACTTATGCAGTCATTTAATTCTGTAAAATTTAGTTGTATATATACATACATATATACGTACGTATGTATATATATATATATACAGTTATATGTGTCTATATATGTATGTATATATATCTTTATAGAGGCATAATACAGAAGAATCAAGAGACTGTGATGTGGGGGTAACTATGCTTAGGGTCAAATGCATATCATATTATTAACTTTATGTGCATTTATGATCATACAGCAACTCAACTCCTTAATTAAAAAAAAAATACAAAGCAGGGGAAGACGTTTTCCTGCTTTGCCAGTGGAGGTGCCCTATATTCAGTCTGATCTCAGGATCGTGACGGCCCTTGTTTTCTGTTGCCTCTTCTGTTTTGCTGCTGTGAATTTCTGACAATGAAGCATCAGACCTCAAAGGAAACAAATTCGGGAACTGCACCATTCAGTACAGCAGCGTTTAGCCGCCTGGGGCTTCTGGACGTGCTACATGTGGCCAATGAGAATAGATACATGTTATAAATGTAAGGCACACACCAGAGTTCTAAAGCTTAATGCAGGAGTAGAAAATAGAATGCTAGATAAATATATTGGATATGCAGGGCTAAGTAAAATGTCCTTAAAATTAAAAAAAACCAATGTGTGTAGCTTGTCAACAAAATAGGTTAAATTGTTTAGCATGCTTTGTCTTGAGGTGTCACTCTGCAGGCATTTTACTGTCACTATTGGGTAACAGGGCCACTTTCTCACAGCACAAACAGGAAACAGTATCTTTTAAGAGAGAGATATAGGGAGAGACAGAGGAAGACAGAATCAAATTTCACTTAGGTTTTCATGTGGCCATCATTGCTCTGACACTTTGTTGTGTACATGGTGCTGGGGTTCGAACCCGCATCCTTGCACATGCCAGGCAAGTGCCGGAACTGGGGAGCCACCGCTCCAGCCCCAATAAAACAGGATCTTGTTAAGATAAGTAACTTCACATTTCATTAAAATCCTCAACCCCAAGATTCAGAGACATACATAGGAAGATAAAAAATATTAAATGAAAACAATATACCGTGAATAAATGCATAAATAGAAATGAAATTCTGGTCATTGTAATAAAGCAAAATAGCATTTGAAGATAAGATCCCTAAGACTGCCAAAAAGAAAGAAGATTCTTATGTTAATGAAAGATAAAATCATCTGGGATGTTATAATAATCTAGTAAACACTTTAAATAAAGTACTGATGCTAAATTACTAGAAATAAAAAGAGAATTTAAAATTGTTTTTGAAGTTGAAAATGTTAAAGATTGAAAATCTATAATTGCAGTGAAAGAAAAGAACGATCTTTTGAATAAACCGATCAAGTAGACAAAACTATGTAAGATATACAAAACTGGGATTAAATAAGTTGATTTTATTTTATATACATAATAAAAGCAAATGTAAACAGATAAATGAAATGCATTGTGTGAATATTCATAAACATATATACTGTTTAAATGCCCTCAAAATATTCACACGATTAGATATAAGGAAGTATTTTATAGTCTAAAAAGCGGAAATTATTTGTTATGTTATTTGTTACATAGCATAAACATTTTGAGGTTATCAAAAGAAATGACAAAAATATTTCCACAAATAAGAAAATTGTTTAAAATATTCTTCCAAAAGAAGTCTCTAAGTTAAACAGTGAGCTAGTGACTGCAGTGAAATATTCCTAATTCCTCACTTCTGTTCCCCAGCTCTAGGTTGGAACCCCAAACCTATTGTAACAAATAACTAATTTATTTAACCTTCTATAAGACAATTCATAGAAAGTATCTAGCTTGTCTGCTCAAAGCCCCTAGGAAATACAAGAGCATTATTGCAGTTTCCAATGGGAAACACATACCCATAAGTGCATGAATTTAAAAATAAATGAATTAGACATTAAAATGAAGTACAATTAAAGAAAATATGCATCAAAAACAAAGAATGGAAATAATTAAGATAAAAGGAAAAATCGATGAAAAGGATGAACAAAGAGCCAATTAATTCAATCAATAGCACTCAAAAATCTTTCTGTGGAAATAGCAATAAAATTGACAACTAACAACTCTTTAATCAAAGCAGAGAATACACTAAAGTTATGTTACAGATGAATGCATAGAAATACTTTAGTGATCTTCAGTGTGAAACACAACCAAGTACAATGAAAAATAAAAAAATGCAAGCCCAGAGCAATGACAATTAGAAAATATTCAGGATTGATTCCAAGCAAATAATGTGCAAAATCTCACATAATAATGTGAAACTTTATAGAGAATAAATAGCAGTTCAGGCGTGTTGGTGCACACCTGTAATCCCAGAGACTCAGTGGACTAAGACAAGACAATCCCAAGGTTGAGGCCAGTTTCAGCAAATCAGCAAGATCCTGAGCAACTTACTGAGACCCTGTCTGAAAATAAAAATCAGTACAACTGGGGATGTGGCTTGGGTAAGTGCTCATGGGTTCAATCACCAGGATGAGTATATATGCATATATAAAAATGTGTGTGTATATATATATGTATATAAAGAATACATAGCAAGAAATCACTATAGTGAGACTATGTTGATATTAAATTCAGAATATGAATTTGAAATCTTTCAAATATTGTAATTATAGATTAACCATATACTAAGGGTAAAACCAACAGCATTTTAATAAAAGTAGGTAACATGAGGGGTTTTTTTTGTTTTTTTGTTTTGTTTTGTTTTGTTTTTGCCTTGTTTGTTTTTGATATTATTCTTTATATGTGGGGATTGAACCTAGTGGCACTGTTTTAATCAACTTTTTCATTTCTATGTCTAAAATACCTGACATGAACAATTTTAGGAGGAAAAGTTTTTGGGGGGCGCTCATGATTTCCAGGTCTTCACCCATAGCAGGCTGGGTCCATTCCTCAGGACTCGAGGTGAGTCTGACGATCACAGCTGAAGAGTGTGGCAGAGAAAAGCAGCTCACATGATGGTCAGAGAGCAGAGAGAGTCCACACCAGATACAAAGTATGAACCCCAAAGGCATGCCCCCAATGACCCATCTCCCCAGCCACACCCTACCTGCCCTCAGCCACCACTCAGTTAATCGCTATCTAAGGATTATTAACTCAATGATGGGGTTAAAGCTCTTTTAACCCAATCATGTCATTTCTGAGCCTTCCTGCATTGCCTCTCATTCAGGAGCTTTGGGTCACACCTTACATCAAAACCATAACAGGAGTTTAACCACTGAACCACATCTCCAGCCTTTTCATATTTTACTTTGGGACAGGATCTTGCTAAGTTGCTTAGGGCCTCATTAAGTTGTGGAGGGTACCTTTAAACTCATGATCCTCCTGTTTCAGCTTTCCTAGCTGCTAGGATCTCAGGTGTGTGAAACCACATCTGAACTGCAATGAGTTTAAAACCATTTAAAAATGAAAATATTCAGTAATAACTTCTCTCCAACTTTAAATAAAACCGTTGGAGATTTACTGTGCCACATATAAAGAATGATATCATTTTATATAGTGACAGGAAATAAAACAAAATATTTGTCCTGAAATAGTGGTATAGATCATAGCAAAGCTTTATAATTTTGTAAAGATATAATTTAATTTTCTGGTATATTTTTAGATTAATGGAAAATAATCTAGTCTCTTCAATTTCTATTAATTGTTTTATTTAATTTGGGAAAATTTAAACTCATGCAGAAAAGTAAATTTCAGCCTTTTTATTTCATCAAAGTAAAGTAAAAAATCTCATGTGGAATATTTTTACAATCTCTGTATGTAAGAAATACAGCATATCAAGATCTGTAAGTAGAAATACATGAATGTATTAGGCTGAATCAGCAATTCTTCATCAGCCAAAAACTTTTGAAGAAGTGAAAAATTCAGAACTTGAGAAAATATTTAAAACATAAATAACAGCAAAAGGATAAAAATGAATAATATATACCTACCATGTCTCTCCAAAACATCAGACACACACACACACACACAGCAGAAAACATCCAAGGAGCACAATTAAGAAGCTATTGGCCATGATTACTTCTATATCCTATAAAAGGGAGAGTTTTGAAAAGGAAAGTAAATTGAGGTATTTTTAATTATTTCTTTGTGCTTTATTCCTACTTGAATCATAACACAGTGCATATTTAATTTATTTTGTGAAAAATTAAGAAGAAAATCAGTATCAGCCATCAGAAGTTGGGAAGAATTCAATATGTTCACAGAACTTCTTCCAAAAATAAAACAAGAAGCAATTTCTTGTTAGGGTGAAATAGCTAAAAATCTAAGGTACAGCCAAAGCCTAAATCAGCCATGAAAACAGACAGATTACAGTTCTATCGAGAAGGTAGCATGAGCTGGAGCCATGGCTCAGTGGTAGAGCTTTTGCCTGGCATGCGCAAGGACTTGCTTCTCAAGCGTAGCATCACATACACAACTAAGTGGAGAAAAAACAAAAAAGTGAAAAAATAAAGTAACTCTTTTTCTTTCTCTCTCCATCTTTCCCTCCCTCTCTTTAAAAGAAAAAAAAATCCAAGATCAGTTTACCCACAAAAAGAAGAAGAAGAGGAGGAGGAGGAGGAAGAGGAGGATGAGGAGGAGAGGAAGAAGAGGAAGAAGAAAAAGGAGGAGGAGGAGAAAAAGAACAACCAGCTATCTATGAATGAAAAGTAGCTCTGGGAGAACTTATGGACTTAGGATTTAAGAATTCAAAACCACAATGAATAGGAGAATAACCACAGAGAAAGGGTTAAAAAAAATAAAAACAATTAATCTATTCTGCATCATGCTGTGCTCAACCCTGCTTAGCTGAGTCTGGAAGAATCTTCATTTCCAAATGCAGGTCTTCAAACTAGTAAATGAATCCATAAAAGTCTTAGAAGAAGGCATAGGTGAAAATCTCCATGGCAATGTTCTTGGCAATAATCCTCGGTATGGTAACAAATTAAAAAATAAACACGTAGGGCTACATAAAACTAAAAAGCTTTTGCACAGCAAAGAAAATCAACAAAACGGAAAACTAACCCACAAAATAAGAAAAAATATAAAGGAGTTAATGTTCAAATTTTATAATAACTCATGCAATTCAACAACTAAAAAATGGAAATATATATTTCTCCAATGAAGACATACAAATACAGGTATATGAAAAGATATTTAACATCAATGGAACAGTAAAACCAAAATTAAAATCACAATGAGCTGTATCTCCTTAGAACTATAAAGCTGTCAGTTTTCAAAAAGTCAAAATATAATAACTATTGACAAAGATGTGGAGAAGGAGGAATACATATATATTTTTGATGGGAAGGTAAATTGATATACCACTTATGAAAATCATCATGGGAGGTTCTCAAAAAAAAAAATAGTACTACCAGGAATCCTACCTCTTGTTTATATTCAAAGTAAATAAAATCACTGTCTGGAAGAGTTATCTGTATTGCCAAAGTACTGCAGCAGTATTCACAATAGCCAAGACTTGGAAACTAGCCAGGAGTCCAGAGAAGAAAACATGATATGTTTTATACACGCACACAGGCACACACACAAGAATGTCTATTATCATGTTTTAAATCCGGATAAGGTACAATCATACAACCTAAGGCATTTGTAGAGATGTATTGGGAAGGAACAGGGGAGGGGAGGGATAAGGGTAGGTAATGGGGGGAGCTTTCGGGGGTAAATCTAATTTTCAGAATTTATATATATTATATTATTTCATTAGAAGCTTATTTGATCGTTCAACAAATAAATTTCTGAATAAAATTTAAAAAAATAAATTTAAAAAAGGAAAAAAAAAGAATGTTACACAGCCTTTAAAAAGAAGGGAATTCTGCCATGTGACAACATGCAGGATCCTGGGTGACTATGCTCACTGAACGCCAGTCACAGAGAATCAAATACCACATGACCTCATAAACATCAAATCTAAAGGGGTTGAACTTAAAGCAGAGCACAGAAGAGTGAGCTCTGGAGGTAATGGGGAGGGAGAAGGGGTAATGACATGTGGGTCAATGGTACAAACTTGTAGTTATAAGTTGAGTAAGTTCCGCAAATCTAATATAGAGCATGGTGCATGTATTTATTTGATGATAACGTGATATACACAAAAGATTTGCTAGGAGAGCAGATCTTAAACATGCTTACTACCAAAAAAATAATAATAAGGTAACTCTGTAGTAAGTCAGTTAATTAATTAGCTTGATTGCAGAAATCATCTCACAATGTATGTGTGTTTTGAACATCACATTGTACATCTTAAATTATTATTGATCAATTATACCTGGGTGAAGCTGGAGAAAAAAACCACCATGATTTTCCTACTTCATCTTTTCTGTATAAAAGCTTTGTTTTAAAGATAACACTACAAACAGAAATGTCTGGAAGCAGTTTTAGGGCCGAATTTCTCTGAGGCTGTGATTGGATATCCTCCTAGGAAATGGTCATCTAGAATTGCCTACAGAGGTTTTGAGAATATATAAGAAAATACATTGTGGTGGAGAGGAGTAGGAAAAATAGAGTAAAATCATATAAAACATTTCCAAGCAATTCCTTTCTTAATATTATATTTAATAAGTAACATCATGTAATTAATATATATACCAAAATTATTTAGTAAAACATTTAATGCACATACACACATTTTCAAATATCTACTTAAAGGTGAAAATATAAAAATAATGCTTTGGATATATGACCTCTTTTTAATATTTGCTGAAAACTGCTTGCAAGAAGTATCAGGTATGCAGATCAGAGAGGTGATAATGAGCAAGGTTTTCACTCAACTTAATCTTACACCTTTGTGCATAACATTAGGCGTTGACTTTCTAAATTTATCCAGTGAATTTCAGACTAGGTTATAAAATGCAACAAGAAAATACCATGAGGAACCTGGTGAATTATGTCAAATTTCACTGTTGAAATGTATGTAATGATTATATGCTCTCCAGGTTTTTTTTTTAATTTCTATTTAACACATAGTTCAGAAGAAACTGTTATGGTTTAGGTACGAGGCATCCTCCCAAGGCTCATGTGCGAGACAATGCAAGAAGATTCAGAAGTGAAACGATCGGGTATGAGAGCCTTAACATAGTCTGTGAACTTGCCCACTGATATGCCTTAAATGGATGCTAACTGTGGGCAGGTAGGGTGTGGCTGGAAGATCACAGTGACGAGGGCAGGACTTTGGGGGTCATGGTTTGTCTTTGATGAGTGGAGCCCTCTTTGATTCCTTGTCACCATGTTCTGAGCAGCTTTCCTCCACCATGCCCTTCAGCCATCATGTTCTACCTCTCTTTGGCTCAAGAGCCATGAGTCAGCCATCAATAGACTGAGACTTCTGAAACTCTTAGCCAAAATAAACTTTTCCTCCTCTATGTTGTTCTTACCTGATCTTTTGGTCTCAAAGATGAAAACGCTGGCTAAAAATAAGAGCATCTGTAGTTAATGAATTTACTTTTGTTGATTTCCCTTCTTCCTCATATACTATTCATCTAACATGAGCTAAAACATTTTGTTTTATTGCCAGGAAAAAGTTTTGCTGAATATTCAGTGATACATCTTTGAAATAATAGGTTACTGAATTTGAAAAGGAAGGCTAATATAGGTTTGATTATATGTATTTCTTTTTGTTTTATTTTATTTTATTGATGAGTTGAGTTATAAAATCACAGATGCATACGTAGTAACAATATGATATGCACCCAATCCTAATCCAGAATTACCCCACATTAACCATACTCTAGTCTCTTGATCCTTCTATATTTCTCCCATAACAGAAATAAATGTGTGTGTGTGTGTGTGTGTGTGTGTGTGTGTGTGTGTGTATTCCAGACTTAAATGGTTCCATATGTATCATTTGGCTTCTCAGGGGATTCTATATATTTCTAAAGGGCCAAATATTGAGTCAGTTTCATCTGGTGTAAGGTATTCTTTACTGGAAGAATTTCAACCATACCTATTTTTGTACTGTTTGGGCTTTTCAGAACCAAAGATGTAAATAACAAGGACATACATTTCTGGAGTTCCAAACTAATGATACCCTGAAAAATCAATTAGGGCTGACATTTTATTTATCTACTGTTATACATCTTTTCTCTTTAAGATATGTTTTAAAATTAGTTCCATCTGTACATCCATCCACTCATTCAACAGATAATTTTGACACTTTTTACAGAATATTAATGAATCTGATACAGTTCTTGTCAATAAGGATCTTAATAAAAAGGAACTGATTATTATAGGGTTGTTGAAAAATGTAAGTAAAACTAATAATAAAAATAACTGTTTTTTATTTATTTACAATTTACTATATACTGTTATTTTGCCATACATTCTGGCATTCTGTGGACAAAATTAAAGTTAGTAGAAATACTACCATTTTAGATATGGCGAGAGGAAGCTCAAAAACTTGACAGAGATCATCAAAATTATAATCAAAAGAATTAAAATATTCCAATCCTTTTCCTTTCTTTATTTTGAGCCCAAGACACTTTAACACTAAGCTACATCCCAAGTCTTTTTTTTTTTTTCTGAGGCAGAATCTCATTAAGTTACTTGGGTCTTGCTAAGTTGCTGGGGCTGGCTTTGAACTGTGATCCTCCTGCCTCTCAGCCTTCTGATTCATTGGGATTACAGGCATGTGTCACCATGCCAGGCTCAGAATTCAAATTCCTTCTGACTCCATTGCCTCTACTTAAACCTTTATATTAGTGAAAAATAAGATAATCCTCCCCTAAAAGACATTACAGTTGTGATAGACGCTTGCTTAACTTCTCTCTGGACCAAGATATGATCAGGAATCTTGTGATGGGCATTCTTATCCACGCTCCCTGCGGGATTAGTACCTCCACTGACTCAAAATGACATGTGTCTCTTCATTTCTTCTTTTAATGAATTACAAGAATGTAAAATGTGCATAACTTTCAACTCTAAGATATCTTTTGCCAGATATATAATATATTGCTGGGGCTGGAGCAGTAGCTCAGCGGTTACAGCACTTGCCTGGCGTGCACAAGGACTCAGGTTCAAACCCCAGCACCACTTACACAATCAAGTGTTAGAGCAATGAAAGCCATATGAAAAACTAAATTAAATTGGTTCTCTCTTTCTCTGTCTCTCACCGTCCCTCTGTCTTTAAAAAATAAATAATAAAGTGATTACTAAACAAATCCTCTACATTAACCATTTTATCATTTAAGTATAAAGCATTGGTCAGCCCTACTAATGCCTTTTAATGAGTTAGTAAAGACCATTTTCTCAACAATACACCTCCAGTTTATACTTCACTCAATAAGTTCTTCACATATTGTTTTATTTTGCTATGTAATTGTTTTATTATATTGCGTTGGCTTCTGCCCTTGGCTCAATATTGATCATCCCTGCGGTGTCTATCCTCCTTTTTCAAATGCTGTATTTGATTTTTAAATGACACATTGTTAACATAATGCAATAGCAGGTCTTAAAATTATAGTCATCAGTTTCTTTATTTCCCTTCCTTGGAGGGTAATTGCATTCCTTTTCACGGTCTTACTTTCTGCCTCTACTGTAGACATCGAAGTCACTTTAACATTACTCTTTATATAAAAATTATTTCTAAAACAGGGTAGGAGTAAATGGAGAAAAGGAATTAAATAATATTTTCTTATCATTTAAAAAGAAACAAGACAGTCACATTTCAATATTATATAAGGAATAACGTCTGGACTTTTGCTCTGGGTTCTCTGATCAGAGTTACACTCACTTACATGGACAGAGCACATGGATTATTGTGTTAATCTGCAAACAAGTGTCTCATGTACGTGACAGATATGCCCCCTTTTACCCATGGGAGAAACTTGAGTTTCCAGGAAAGGTTGAGATTTAGCTAAATTCACATGTTGTATGATTATAGACCCAAGTCTTTGAGGGTTATTCTAAACTCCCCCCAACTCCACATTTTTTGTTCTTTATTTAAAAGGTTTTAGGTTCATTTATAAATTTTACATAAGCTTCTTTTATGATTAATCAATGTTAAAAAAGAATTAAGTGCTCAGTTTACTTGAATCAGGCAATCTTTTATTTATATTCAACTTTACACATAATATAATTAGGCAAATTCTATACTTTTTCAATAGTTTACTACTGTAATAATTCAATTAACTTATATATATGGAACATTTATCACACATTTTCACATTGTTTAAAACTTATTTTAGAATATGATTATCTGTTTTTATTTATAATTAAATTTTTACCAATTTATTTAGACTTGGGTAAGATGAATTTTTTCATGACACAATATAGAATGAGACTTCAAATTAATTTAGATTATTCCCATCAAGGAGGACTCTATGTTATACTTAGCACTTGCATTTTTAAAAAACTCACACCTTGTAAGTCACTAATTCCATTTGACAGCTATCAGTGTTGGTAGGA
Source organism: Aplodontia rufa (assembly GCA_004027875.1). Lineage (NCBI taxonomy): Eukaryota > Metazoa > Chordata > Mammalia > Rodentia > Aplodontiidae > Aplodontia > Aplodontia rufa. Next base: position 13,839 of record PVKS010001956.1, read on the forward strand.
AACCCCAAATCTACCTCATCGTTTTGATGTTGGCCAAATAGGTTTGTTCTGTCACTCCACATTTCATTGTTTACGATCACTTTTGATATGAAAATAAAGACTACACCTTTCTTTTTTTAGAGCTATGCTAATGTTTCTCCAAAATAGTTACACTGTGAATAAACCTTGACTTCTTTATACACACCTTGCATTTTGTCTTTGTTTATGGAAATATTGGAAGCAAATGAATATGGTGTAGGTAATCTATATTTACCTAAAACATTCAACATATTAAGGACTTGGCTGAAAATCCCACAAACTCCCTACATACCCAAATGAATTTGATGATCATTTTCTGTAAAATAGCTAGTACTATTTTATTTTATTTTGGTACCATGGACTTAACCCAGGAGTGCATAAGTACAGAGTCACATCCACAGCCCAATTTTTTTTATTTAGCTTGAGACAGGGTCTCACTAAGTTGCTTAGGCCCTTGAGAAGTTGCTGAGCCTGGCTTTGAACTTGTGATCCTCCTGCCTCAACCTCCTGAGCCATTGGGATCATAGGTACACACCATCATGCCCAGTTCGACAATCTGATTTAATACTCTGAAGTATTCATAAAAATACAAATGTCAACATGCTATAGAAGGTCTAAATATCCATTTCAAAAACTTGACAATTTATCCCATCATAATGATCCAATTGAAATGATAAATGAATATATTTTAATAAATACAAAAGTAGCGAAGATTACTTGTAAAAGTTTATTATAAAAATAAATTAAAATATAAACAAAATTATTCTCAGTTAATCTATCAATTGAAGTAAGCAATATGTAAATGCTATGAGCAATGTGACAATCTTAACCCAAGACAAAAGGAAAATAAGAAACAGGCTGATGTACCCATTAGGTATCATTATTGCATTGTGTGAAACTGAAAAGAAATAATATGCATCTCTGTTAATTTAAGAACGGAGTTATGTCACAGTGAGGACTCCCCAGGAAGATTTAAAGGTCAGTTCACCTGCTTCAATCTCTGTTAAAGAAATAACTGCTTTTCCATAAACCAGTGTACACCCTACAACACCTCCCAGCGCAATGACTTGTAGCTGTGATAGCTTAGGGATGGACCAGTGTTCTCTACTACAACAGGAATACGGCCATCCACAGGTCTTGCTGTTAATCAGACAATACAGAGACACACAGGAGGTAAAACCAGCACAACATCATTCTGAAGACACCTAGATCATGTTGGATGAACACATCTATTGTAGTTCATCAAGAATGCCATGATTTGTGAAACACACCCCAATGTATATCGCAGCCTTCTTTCCCCAAAACACTCCATACTAATTCCTGAACAGAAAAGAGAATACTCAAATGTTGCCCTGATTATCAAAATTGTGATTCTCCTAAGCTATAACTTAGTAAAATTAGCAGCCTTTGACAAATTCTGAAATTGATCCTTGTATTTTGAGACGTGTGCTAGAGCTTTTCCTTCTCTCCTGCAAGACAGAATACAGATAAGGTTGAGCGATATGGTTGGGGTAACTCTGCAGACATTGCACGCTCCCCAGAAAATAACACACAAGGTGAAAATTATTTTTAGACCAATCATATAAAGTCTCTGGAACATGTTTTCAGGCTGTGTAACAAATGAATAAATATTGATTTTTTTAAAATCTACTGAATACTTGCAAGAAAAGAGAATCTGAGACACTTGAAGCAAGACCTACTGTTTTTCTTTTTCTTTTTTTTGTGATTTTTTTTTCCAATTCCCATGATATAAACTCTCTATCATGGTCAATTTTTCCCCACTCTTTATTAAAGTTGTACATATGATGGGTTTTGCTGTTACATATTCATACATGCACACAATATAACAATATAATTTGGAAGACCCATTCTTTGGTCCCACTTGACTTCCCTGGCTCCCAGCAAGGACTACAGGTATCTTCTTGGGAGAAACATACATCCAGCGTTTCTTGTCATTTCCACCTCCATGATGCTAAGCCTCATTTTCAAGCAGTGCAGCAGAAATTTTGGAGCCCCCTTCCACCGTGGAGTCTCACATCGAAAGAAGTCCCCACCCTACATACAGAAAGCTGAGAATACGGGTACCCATTTTGTTCCCACCCCAACTTGCTCGTTGGGCAGAGATTCAACACTAGATAATTGCAGTGACCAGAAAGTAAATAAAGCCTCCACCCTGATCAAACCAGAGTGGTGACATTCTAAGAGTGTTGAAGCACTGACAAGCCATTTAAATTCTGGGCAAAGCATGTGAACAGATATTTCTCCAAAGAAGGTATACAAATAGCCAACAACTGCTTGAAAAGGGGCTCTGCATCATTAGCCATTACAGAAGTGGAAATCAAAACTGCAATGCATTGATTGACATTTCATCCAAACTAAGATGGCTATAATCAAAATGACAGACTATAACCTAATGGTGATAAACAAAAAACAGAAATTGCATATTCTGCTTTTGGGTATGTTAAATTTTGTAACCACTTCATAAAACAGTCTTAAAATTACATACATACAAACATATTCACAGCAAAATTTAAAGTAGTTATAATACCAGTCTTACAGAATTATATACATGAAAGAAATTTAAACTTATGTCCAAATAAAAACTTGTTGATAAATGATCCCAGCAGCTTTATTCACAACAGTCAAAAGTTGAAGGCAACCCAAATTTTCACTTATCGGTGACTGGATAAATAAATAATTAATTCAATGGAATATTACTGAATCATGTTACAGCATGGACAATCCTTAAAATTAGCAAGCTAAGAGACAGAAGACAGTCACAAAGGACACATATTATGTGATTCCATTTCTACCAAACGTCTAAAACAGGTAAACATAGAGACCTAAAGCAGATCTGAAGTTCCCAGGATTGGAGACTTAGGGATGAATGGGAAGTGAGTGTTAATAGGAACAAGATCACTTTTTGAAGTAGTTAAAATGTCCTAACATTACTGGTCACAATGAATGCACGATTCTGTAAGTATAAAAAGCTATCAACTTGTAAACTCTATTCTTTAAACAGTTTTCTTTTTTTTTAAGAGAGGACAGTGAAAGTGAGAGAAACAGACAGACAGAGAGAATTAATTTTTATTGAGTTTTTCACATGGCTTTCGTTGCTCTGACACTTAGTTGCTGGGGTTTGAACCCATGTATTTGCTTATGCCAGGCAAGCGCCGTAACTGCTGAGCCACCGCTCCAGCCCCCTAAACAGCTTTCTTGATATCTAATTGGTATAATGCCATATCTAAATTTGATAATTTTGGATAGATGTACACATCTATAAAAAAAACACCATAACCAAAGTAGTTAACATGTCTATCACCTGCAAAACTTTTCTCAAGTCACCTCCTTTTTTATGGTAATAACTCTTAACATGATATACAATCCCTTTAAATTTTTAAGGGAGTTAAGGTACTGTTATCTGTAGGCACTGCGATTTATAGTTGACCTAGAGGTCATTCATCTTATTCACCTTGCATAACAGAAACTTTATAGCAATAAATCTGGCTATTGAGAATAACACTACCACAAATATATAGGATCAGATATCTCTTTGAAATCATATTTTTAATTCTTTGGAGTATCAATCCAGAAGCAAGACTCTTGTATCATTCGGTAGTTTTAGTCTTAGTGTTTTGAGAATCTTCCATACTCTTCCATAGTGGCTACTTAACTTTCCACCCCCATTAACAGTGTGCCAAGGTTCCAGTTTCTCCACATGTTTACCAATAGTGACTGCTATTAATTTTTAATGACAGGCATCCTAGCAGCATGAGATGCTATCTCTTTGAAATTTGGACTTGTGTTTTACTAACAGTTAACGAGGCTGAACATCTTTTCCTGTTTCCATGTTTGGTCATTTGTTTGTGTTCTTTGCAGAGATATCTGTTCTAGTTCTTTACCCCTTTTTAATTGTGATTATTTCCTTTTGGGTTCACTTTTGTTTTTATGCTACTGACTTGCAGAGATCTTGAAGTTTGGATTTCACCCCTTTTTCAGATGCGGGTTTCATAAATATCTTTACGCATTTTGTAATCTGCCTCTTCACTCTGTTGCTTGTTTTGTTTCGGGCATGGAAGCTTTGCAGTTGGTCATAGTCTCATTTCTTTTTCCTTCTGCTCCTTGTGCTTTTGATGTCATATCCAAAAAAAAACTTGTCACAGCTAATGTAAAGAGGACTTTCTCCTATATTTTCCTCTGGGAGTTTATAACATCAATTATTATCTTCAGACTTTTAATCCATTTGAATTTTTTTTGGTATGTGGTAACAAAAGGATCCAATTTTATTTATTTTGCATGTGACTAGCCAGTTTTCTCAACTTTGTAGGTTAACAAATCTGTCTGAGCATCATGGTGAACATCATGGTGACAGGCATGGCTCCAATAAGAAGAGCGCCCAAAGCATTACATCAGGAAGTGGAGCAGAGAAATTCCACTCTAGATGTAAAGTATATATCCCAAAGCACGCCCCCCATGATGCACGTCCTCCAGCCTTGTCCTGATAGTGTACATTTGTCCGTCAATAACTTACTGATTTGGTTAAGGCTTTTATATCCCAATAATTTCACCTCAGCCTTCCTGAATTGTCACACGTGAGCTTTTAGGAGACACTCACATTCAAACCATAATACTATCTCTTCTTCTTGGTCTTCCAACTAAAGTACATCTGGGTGTTAGAATACCATTTATGGACCACTATCAGTTTCTCCTTGGTAAGATTAGAGGAGTCCTGTATTAGGGGAAATGATCAGTGTGTTATCCAGTGTTCCTGAGATTCCACAGAGGATAAAGAGCTCATCAAATATGTTATAGCAAAGTTTTTCTCACCCAATCATCTAGAGGATTTCAATGAGTAAATGCACAATTAGGTACAATGCCCAACACATGGAGCCCAGAGAGGTTTAATCCAATCAACATTATCTCCTGATCATGTGTGGTAAGCCAGGCACTTTCCCAGGCAATAGAGACATAATTAATGAGACTAATATGACCCCTGCCCTCAAATGGTTTACATTTAATAAGTCCTGTCTCTGGCCAACCCCAAGTTATCATTTGCAAAGTGTCTGATTAGTTGACTTTACTATGGTGTCAAAATACTACTAATTAACAAACAATTAAAAGAGGGAAGAGGTTACAGCTTGTCATGGAGAGACTTGAGTGCATCCAAAGCAGAGTGAAGTCAGGTGACCACGTGTCACTTACAACAATTTGGCTCTTTGGAGCAGTGTGGAAATGGCACATTTACAAGAAAAACTTTTTTTTTTAACTAAAGAGGAAACAAAATCCTAATCATATTCTAACCCATGGCCAGCATCATAGCAGTGATATCAAAATCAGGATTTGAACCCAGAACTGATGAAGCATCCCTACATACATCTCTCATCTCAGTTGCTGTGATGGGGTTTGGTCCTTCAACAGTAATTCACATATAATCCCTGTTCACCTACCATTTGCTCAATGTAAATACATTTGGTGCCTAAATATCTGATATATTTTAAAATAGAATGATAAAAGCAGGACTCACTCTATAATGATTTAAAAAAACTTAAGAAGAAAAGTGACATTTACTTAAAGAGAAATCTGTTTTATAAGGAATGTGACTCACTGGTTTGATGGATGATTCAGTTTTTATAAATATTCTAGGTAATTTATTTTCTATGGCTTTTATAAAAGGGAAGATAACCACCTACTCACCATGGGGAAAGGAAACTTTTCCTTTTTATTGTTCACTCTCCATTCTGTTCAATAAAAGGTGCTTGCCATAGTTGCCGGTAATACATAAAGGATTGTTTTTTATTTATCCTGTATATGTCCTCTCTCTCCATCTTTCTCTACCTTTTTCTGTCTGCACCTCTAGTTCCCTCTCTCTTACAAACACACACACCACCACCACCACCACACGTATGCACACATCTGCACACGGCCATACATATGAACTCAGGCATGTAGAAGTGTTTGCATGCATGTGCATCTGGGTAAAAAGAAGTCATGCAAGTTGAAACCTTAAAAATGCGCAGCAGCGAATTATCAGATTTCCCACACTGCACTGATTCCAGAGTACACTTTTCAAGTCTTTACTGTGACCATTGTATCTCTTGTTCAACCACATTTTAAAATATAAAACACACCCTTACAAGCCTTCCTGAATCTGAGTACCGATCTGGAATCCTTTAATCACTAGGACCTGTATTACATAATCTCTTTGCATCATCTTAGTGTCTTGATCTCTAAATTAAATAGGAGGACATTAGTAACCTCCCCGTGGAGTTCATGAGAATTCGGTCAGTTTGAGCAGTTACTAGAAGAGATGGACGCAGGGTGGTTACTGCTCTCAGCTAGTTCTACCCTTCTCTAGTTTGATCCAGGAAGCTCTGGTCTGACTTTCATATGCAAGATCACTGTCATAACTTCTCCACTGCTACTTATTTTTTTCTGCTTTCCTCGTTGTTACAAATTTGACCTGCCTGAAGTATCATTTCCTCCCTCTAACCCTGTTCTGGATGTCTGTTTTCCTGGAAATGCAGTCCTTCCTCCAACCCCTGCAGTTTCCTTCTTACCCCAAAGAAGCTGTCATTTGCCTAATTTGGTTCCCTTCATTTTCAGCTTCTTTTCTCTTAGCTGCTTCTTTCTTCTCTTTAACCATTTCACATTATCTAATGATGCTGCAAGAAAAGGCTTGCTCCTAACCATGGTGGATGTCCTTGATGAGGAGAGAAAACTTCTGCTAATGAGTTTGCTGACAGACAACAGGCAAAGGTTTTTCCTTGGGCTCTTTCCTTCCCATGTGGGTCTCAGGAAAATGAAGGAACAAAACAAAAGCAAAGTCTTCTCACGTTCAGAGCTGGAAGATTGGTGGATTCCCGCCCTTTAGTCTAATAGAGGAATTTCACCCATCTGGAAGGACTTACTGTCTGCCTTTGCCCTCACTCCATATTGTTTTTATTTCTGAAAACAAATAAAATAAAACTTGCAATAGGTGGGGCTGGAGCAGTGGCTCACAGATTGCAATGCTTGCCTGGCATGCACAAGGATGCTGGTTCAAACCCCAGCATCACATACACAATGAAGTGTTGGAGCAATAAAGCCACATGAAAAACTAAATAAAACTGATTCTCTCTTTCCCTCTCTCACTTCTCTCTCTTTCAAAAAAAATTGCAATACCTAACTTACCAGTTGCAAAGTATTTTCTATTTTTCCTCGTATTTGCAGCTTTATTTACAAAGACCTTACCAAAGGTTCCTTCCATCAAATTGTTATGAGAATTTTTCAAAAGGCTCAACAATTATCTGTTACATCAAAACACAATATTTTTCCTTTAAAAACATAGGAGCAGAAATTCAACTAAACTGAGACTCTGATATCTGAAATAGTAAATTCAGTTACAAAAATCACTTAATTTTGGTAAGATTAACAAGTTTTGCTGTTTCAGGTAACATGATGTACCTAAAACCAACATCCTCAATGTAACACAAAAGGTCTTCAATCATGTGGTTATTACTCTACATTAGCAACAGATTTATCATTAGTTCTATTATTATAATTTGCAGGGTTGTATTTTTGTTCATTTTCATTCATAGATATTTCAGTGGAAAACTGAAGAAGTCTTATCAAAGACCTTGTTCCATGCTAGTTTATCTGTCACAACTATGGCAAAATTCTACAGCTACTGCATTGGGTGACAGACTCACCATTTGCATTTCTCCACAATTACTCTATTTTAAATAATATTTGCAGGCTATAAGTGTTTTCCTCACCTAGAAATAAATGATTTAAACGTGCTGATAGTAAATGAAAGTGGCAAAGATGCTTCACAGCCATTTATTTGGTTAAATTTTTAACTTCCGAGGAAAAGGAAAAATGTTACTTTTTAAGACATATTCACTTTTCATGTTGTAAACTCCCCAAATGGGTTTTGAGATGTAGATTTCTCTTGCTTTTTCTTGACTTATAATAACTTTTCATACAACGGAAAACCTCATGGTCCAAAAAGATTTCAATTCTGGAGTGTGATAAAGGGTTGTAAAGTTGAAATGATGGGACATACAACTTGCAGTGAAAAAAGGACTTTATCTTTTCTGCCATATTCTTTCACATCAGAACTACTATCTTAAGGAAGAAAAAAATCCTCATGGACCAAAGAGAAGAGTCTGATTCAATTGATGTTCAAAAGCCATATATTTTTTATAAGTTCTATATAAATCCTAAGATGCCATTTTAGACACTAATAAAAGTGTTTTCTTTAAAAGAAACAATGCACTAGGGCTTTAGAATGTCTTTTCCTGGGAAGGCAACTCTGAATCTTTAAATAACTTACCTTTCAGGAAAAGGTAACCATGGGATATATTCACAAATGAACACATCATTTGTAGCATGTAAAAGCCAAACTTGGTGTTTTATTCATTAAAAATCATGCACTGTCATGAAGTTGCCTTAAAAGCTTTTTCAGAAACAGGGTCCCTTGTTTGCTTACTAAAGAACAAGTGATATAAAGTATTGGGGAAGCCAACCACACATATATTTTTTAAATATCTCCAAAATCTAACTTTTCCCTTAAGGTCTACATCACTCCTAACATGTTTCAGAAAGTTCATATAAAAATTTTCAGCTAAACTACAAATGACAAAGCTGAACTATAACAGCCACCATATTTCAGGAATAACCTGCTTTCTTTCTTTATCTTTTTCCATTACAATACAAGCATTATGGTTGTAAAATTACATTTTATATACCGAGGACTTCATTTTAGGGGTACGTCTCTACAAGATTGTATTAAGAAAATCATTTTTGTGCCACATTGGATCCCAGTTTCCTCCTGATATAAGCTACAAAGGACCAGCAGGGCCAGACTCTAAAAAACCTATTCTAACATAACTCCTGGTTATGAAGAAGCTACTAATAATCAGAAACATAACAAAAGCTTGAATCTAGGAATTGCATTTCAATGCTTGTATTTTCCCTAAATCATCACAGATACCTATCATAAAACTCTGCCAGGGAAAAGCAAATGTTGAGATAAGAATAAGGAAAGGTGGGTCTCATTTCTCTTCTATTTTGGCTCCTTTCCTGAAAAAAGAAACAGTCAAATGAGAAAATGTTTACGAACAGTTAAGTGCATATAATGCGAAATAAGATTGAAAAAAATACAGATTTGATATTCTCAGTCTTGCAGTCTCTGAAATGACCTTATTAATTCAGTTAATATGGTGCACAATTAGCATAGACGTGAGTTGTCCTGAAGGAGGTTGTAAGACAAACATGGAGGTTGTGTTTATATTTGTTCATACTAATAATTAGTATTCCCGTTTTAACGGTTGTTTCCAGAGATTTTCCCAGGTCTTCCTTGCTATTCTTAGACAAAGAGGAGACCACTGAGTAAAAGGAGGAAGGAATATTTTCTTGAGCAAGAAAATCCAAAAAAAAAAAAAAAACCTTCACCAGGAGGTGAGAGATGTCTGAATTTAAGATATAGGCAACTCTGACAAACATTTCAGAGTCCACAGGAAGGTCCAAGTCTTTTGTTTTTAATTTTTTAATCTTTTAAAAATGTTTTTATTAAGGAGTTGAGTTACTGTACAATCATAACTTCATATGAAGCATAATGTGTTAGGCATATGTTCTGTTTTTTTTTTTTTAAAGAGAGATGGACAATGAGAGAGAGAGAGAGAGAGACAGAGATACAAATTTTTATTTAGTTTTTCATGTGATTTTCGTTGCTCCATGCCTTCGTTGTACATGTGGTGCTGGGGTTTGAACTCGTGTACTTGCGCATGCCCAGCAAGTGCCGTAACTGCCAAGCCACTGCTGCAGCCCAAGGCATATGTTCTTAAACCAGAATTATCCCCACACCGCCCACCTCCCAGTCTGTTGATTCTTCTGCATTTCCCCCCTACAAGCAATATAGATGCTTAGATTATGAATTTTTTCATAATTAAATGATTGCACAATATTACTGGATTCTTAGGGGGGTAAAGAGTATGCTACATTGTTGATTGTCTCCCTAGATCCCACCCTATTCTCCCTCCGTACCCTACCTGTCCCCTCCTCCTCCCCTGCCTCCACATATCTGTGGTTGTCCTAGATTATGTGTTGCCCCTACTGGGTCCAATATGTGGTTCTGTGGTCCTGACCACCTTTCACCCAAGATTGGGCTTAGCTCCACCCTCCGCAAATGAGTGAAAGAATTAGACCCTTGACTCTCTGGGATTGGCTAATTGTAATCAGCATTTCTTCCATAGACATCCATTCACCTTGATAACTAAAACAAGAAGCATGCAGATGCCTCTGGTGTGCAGTGTGGGGATTTGAACAGTTGTCAACACATACGTGCGTACAGGCATGTTAAGAATGCTTTAGACTCCAAGAGAAAGCCCTCGCCTCCTGCATGGCAATGCCTGAACCTAGGTAAGAGAAGACACAAATGCAGGGTGGAAAATTCTCGGGGGTGGAGGGACAGATCTCCAGTAGCCATCATAAGAGGATCAGCAGTTCAATATATCCAGGAGCCACTGAAGGTACATGTACCCTCTGCACCCTAATGGCCAGCTGAGTCTGATCCCTGGGGGGAGGATCTAGGAATTGTCAATAATAATTCTAAATAAACCTGTGCACACTGAGGTTTTAAGACCCAGGGGATTAGATTTTCCTGTCCCGTCTACCTCAATCCAGAAATATTTGGTCAAATAGGAGGAAAGGAACCTCAGAGGGTAATGTGATATACTTCATGCAATGGGCAGACCTTCATATGTTACTTGGAAAATAAAAGTTGATCCTCTATTTATACTCCTGCTATAGTTTGGCTACGGTTTGTCTCCCAAAGGTTCTTGAGCTGGAAACTTATTCCCAACATTATCGTATTGAAAGGTGGTGGAACCATTAATGTTTGGGACCTAATGGCAGTTGTTTGGGTCGTGACCAACATTGTGAAGGGATTAATGCTGGTCCTTCAGAGTGGGTTAGGTCTTATAGGAGTGGATCAGCACCCATGAGCAAGGGTTGTTATAAGAGTCTAAGCTTGGCCCATCCTCAGTCTCTTGCCTTTTCTCTCACCACATGATTCTTGCACAAGCTCCCACTCACATGTCGTCCACCAAGTCATGATGCAGCAGGGCCCCTTATCAGATGTGGCTGCCTAATTTCAACCTCCACAATCAGGAGCCAAATAATACTCTTTTCTTTATAAAGCTTCAGGTTATAGCAATGAACAATGGTGTAAGAAAATGCCCAAAATTGTCAAACAAATTTAAAGTTTGAATTCATTTATTATCAAGGATGCGTTCGTTGACCTTCCCTCTAATGCACTGCTTGAGTGCGAGGTGATACATTTACATACACTGTTCAGTAGGTAGATGGATGGATGAGTAGATAGATGAATGGGCAGATGAATATCTTTTCGTAGAAAGAGAATTTTGGTTATACAGATTACAACCCTATCTATATTTTGAGATGCATTATAGATTAGATATGAGGTGTCCCCCAAAAGCTCATGTGAGACAATGGAAGAAAGTTTAGCGTTACGAGGACCTTATCATTGCATGAATCCTCTGATCAGGATTGACTGGGTGCTAGGTTTAGGCAGGTAGTCTGTGGCTGGAGGAGATGGGTCACTGGGGGCATGACTTTGGGGTATATATTTTGTCCCTGGTTAGCAAAGCTTAGACTCTCTGGTTTCTGGTAAGTATATCCTGAGCTGCTTTCCTCTGCCATGATGTTCTGGCTCACCCCAGACCTAGATGGAGTTGGCCATCTACAGACTGACCTCTAAAACTGAGCCCCAAATAAACTTTTCGTCGTCTGAAGTTTCTCTTTTGGGGTCTTTTCGATGCGGGGTTTTTGAGATGAGGCCGGATTCTCTGCTCCCCCTGGCGAATGGAGTCTGGGCCCACTACAGATTCCAGCAGCTGAAATAGCTTGCTTCTAGTGTTTGCAGCTCTTCCCAGTTAAAACTGGGAATTTGGGCTCGCTGCAGACATCTGCAGCCAAAATAGTGTTAGCAGCTCCCCAGCTAAAAGCTGGGTGTTGCAGCTCTTGGTGTGGTGGAAATTCACCCCGGGAATTTGGCGCCAACTTTCTGGGTTCTTGTCTTATGAATTTGAAGAATAAGTCCATGGACAACCACGGAAGGAGGAGTAAAAGGAGTAGGATTTATTTAAAGAAGGAGAGCAGAGACTCCACAAGGTGGAGGGTCACCTGGAAGCAGGATACCGTCTAGTGGAGGTCAGGCCAGGGGTTGTATAGATTTGGGGTATGAGTGGGCATAATTAACATTCATGCAAAGTAGGCATTGAGAAATGCATCTACATCATTGGTTGAAACCTATGCAAAGGAGGCATTGAAATTTAGTATCAAAGTCATTGGTTAAAATCTATGCAAAACTGGTAGCAATTCTTTCCAAGTTCCCTTCTGTGTCCACCCCCATATCTTAGTTTTCCTGCCTCAGGGACAAAGGAGTTGCTCCCACAAGTGAGCCTCATGGTCATTTGCATATGAAGGCCCAGAGCATGCCCTGTCAATCAATGCTACCTGTTAGCTCTTAGATAGGGCCCTTTGTCCTGACTACCTAGCCATTTTACTATCTCTCCTAAAACTGTCTCATTTTTTTTCACAATGATGAAAAAATCTCACAAAACAATATGCAACCCATACATCAACTCCTCATTATAGCTGCCAACTGGAAGGAAATTTTCCCTCTTCTGAACTTCAGCATCCTATGTTTAGATCTTCCGTGTGGCTTTTATAAGTTGTTACCAGATTTATCACCTACAATGTTTTATTAAAACAAGTGAGCTCTATCTGAAAGGAACACTATTGGAAGTTGGACAAAGGTTTGGTTGGAAATATAATTTCCACTCAGGTCATCATTGACAGGTCACAATAGCCAGATATGTGTGAAATAACCAAAGGCAAGGTGGACATGATTCTCTAAGTAAGAGGTATCAAATTCTAAAACCAAGGATGTGGAGAAGAGAAATAAAAGAGAAGAGTGTCAGCCAGCGATCACAATACTTATACAACAGTCTGGGGAAGGGTGGACTGAACTTGAGTATGTTAATAGGAACATAACTCAATTGGTGTATGATGGAGTGACAGTTCCTATTGATGGCTGAGATATAGGACCAGGATATCCAAGCACTTGAGATACAAGGCAGAAGTTCCAGAAGGACAAGCCTTGGTGAGTCTGTTTATCAAGATTCTACCTTTTTAGCCATCAAGTTGTATAACATTTCAGACTTCCAACTTGAGAAACATGACATTGGAAATTTCATTCTACATAATTTTTGCCAGTGAAATTACAATATTTTAAGACCTAAAACCAAGAGAATTGAGATCATAAGACAAATTGAGATCTAGAAAGTAGGGAGAGATGAGATGTTATCACTTCTCTTTTGTCATTAATTACATTGAAGTCCCTTAAAACTGTGACTTAATTCTGAGTGAACCTCTTTTATACAGTCCTCAAATTATTTAGTGCTATGCATTTCACAATAAACTATAATATATCTAAAGGATATATTTCAAAACACATCTCAAATGAGTTCTTTCCAAAATTCTCTCAGTTATATGGAAATCAAGACACAGAAAATGAAACAAAGATTCATACTACTATTCCTGATGTGTTTTTCTATCAGAATTAAAAATGACAAAAAGTTTAATTTCACAAAAATATTACCTTGCGGGGACTGGAGCAGTGACTTGGCGGTCACGGCACTTGCCTGGCATACGCAAGGATGCAGGTTCATACCCCAGCACTATGTACACAACGAAGTTTCAAAGCAGTGAAAGCCACATGAAAGACTAAATATAATTGATACTTTCTCTCTTTCTCTCTCACTGACACTCTTTTTAAAAAAAAATTTAAAAATAACATGTTATGATTATTGAAATATGTGGTTTGATCTAAAATATATGTATATATAATATATATGAATTTTGATATGTATTTCAGAATCTTTTTAGAAATTTTAATTTATCATATTATAGTATACTTATTTCCATTTTTATTAGCACTCTATAAAAGTTGTGTGCTTTATTATAAAATATAATAAAATATAAATATGTGATTCATTACAAAAATATAATAAAAGATCACTTATAAATGTGGCATTTATTATACAAATATAATAATAATCACCTATAAATATAGGATTATAAAAATATAAAATATCACTGTAGATATGGGATTTATAATAAAAATAGAAGAGAGCACCTATAAATGTGGATTTTTTATAAAAATATAATAAAATATGACATAAAAGTTGGCTATTGAGATGATCATCTCTTTCTATGGAAGAATTGTATCCTCTTATATATAACTTCATGATTTTCAAAGGTAAGTTCTCCAACATTAATTTAAAAGGAGATAATATCCAACTTATCAAGAGGATCATACTGAAAAAGCTCTTTGTGAGTCAATTACTTACAACATAGAGAGATTAAAAATTACAAAAATCAAGATCATATTCTAGTACCAATTCAGAAAGTCCCTTTAATTTTCAGTAGGTACTAATAGCAAAATCAACTATACCTGTCTGAACCAATTCATAAAATTATCTCCCTGAACATGGGTGGGTGATTGAGAAACTGATGATCCTGTTTGGGCTGTCAGGAATGTACTGCCCCATTCTATCCCAAGTTGCAGTATTCATGGAAACAATAGACATTTATCTATGTATTAAATACATCTGGTTGTCACAGAGTTATTCTCCATTTTCCCAACAAAAATGTGTGAAACACACATGCAAAAGAAAAAAACATTGTGTCAAATTTTGCCCCATATTTTACAAAAAGTATTTAGCAATATTTTCCACCTAATTCCAAACACTGAGGACAGAAATCATGGTGCACTATGACCTCAACTATGAGAACTGCACCGAGCACTCCACTTTACACAAAATAGGTGTTTAGTAAGTGCGTATTCACTGCAGATAATCTTGGCTCAATTAATAAGTAAATCCATGAAGAGAGTAAGGGAACAGCCACACTCTTCAACTGGTTTTGATAGAATGTGGTTTTTTGTTAAGTCAGAAACGTATTTACTAGTTTCCTTGCATCAATATATTTGTCAACGGCCTTCCATGAGTGGATAAAATGGGCCATCAAGAGAAAGCTGTATCCATTAACTAACAAAAAATAAGAAGTCATAAATATTTTCCAGAAGTGTGTTTTGTTCTGAATGTCATTTCTTTTGAAATATTTGCTACCTTCCTGACTCTGAATGAGTTGCTTGTGTTTCAAGGCTTATTAGTGTTTCAAATGCGCTGCAAGGGGAGGGTTGGATTCCCAGCAGCTTCTAACTGGCTGACTGCGCTTTGCATCCCCATCTTCTGATAGCTGTGTTACATTTCAGATTGAAGGACGGCTATAATGGACAAAGCAGCATTGTTTCTGAATCAGCAGCAACAGGAACAGTGTTGCCATTAGTGTGACAAGGGCTAAAGCAATTAGATTTAAGCTTGATGAAATAGCTGTACCCTCCATTTACCAGATCTGTTGAAACACCTCCACATCCTTTTGTGCGTCTGTAATGGCAGGTGCCCCATGTGTTAGCTCTCCTGTTCCTCTCTGGCACCTTGACCTGTAACCACGCATACAAAGAACACATTATGGCCTTGAGAGACTGATTGTCTCTATAGTCACATTTCTCTATGGTCCTATGTAATTGTTTCAGCTGTAAGTGAATTCCTAAAATGCTTGCTATTGCAGGCTGGATGAATGTCTGCTCAACCCTCCAAATGCTGGTGTTTCCACAATGGGAAAGGAGGTCCCTTTAGAGGCATTAAGGTTGCAATGTGGTTTCTTTATGTGCTGACCTGTAAAAACACGTTGTGGCCCACACTAACAAATGATTGCGACTGAAGAACTCACACCAACTTCACAGGGAGGAAGAGATGTCTTAGTGAGAAAGTCTAAGGCAATGGGGTCTGGAGACAAAATAAATGCAAGTTAGTATTTGGGCTATTGGATATTTAGATGCTACTCTTGTTCTTTCACTACTTTGCAAGGACAGCAAGTATAGTTAAACTATTAGTGGCTTAAAATATCATTGGTGAATTATTCTTTCCAAGAAATGCATTTTTGAATTTTAAATATCATTGCTATATTTAAATTCTCAATATTAGAATGAGAAATAAATGCACTTATCTAAAATTTCCCCTTAGCTAATCTAATTCATTAAATTTTATCATATATTTTTAAAAGTTATATGTAATCATGGCTGATTATATATAACTCATAATCTCATGATTATGAATTAGGGTCTAAAATTGATCATCTATGTATCCTGATTACCTATTTGTGTGATATCCACATCATATATTGCTTTCAGAAAAATATGGGATAGACTTCTTATGATCATATAAAAGAGTAGCACTTTGATAAAAGAGTGGAAACAAGGATAATGTATTAACTGGATACAATTCCACTGACATCTTCCAATACCTTGGAATTATAGACTTAACAAAATTGAAGGGAAGATGAAGCAACAGCAGCTACAAAATTCAATGATTTTCATGAAGTAAAAGACAATGATTTAAATTTAATCTGTGGGATACCATTTTATATCATAAAATTGAAATCAATGGGCTACAAATATTTTAGTATCTACTCTACGCACACAGTCAGATATGATGGCATCTTTGCTCCTGATCAATGTTTCAGCTCAGAGAGAAAGTGCCGTAGCCCCACCCTGCAGACAGCCTACTCTCTTCAGTTCTCCTGCTGCTTCCGCACTTAAATATTTTCTTTTACAGGCACTAATTTGTATGCCAGCATGGCACTGGATTGACAGGTAAATTACCCTTTAAAACAATTACCCTTTAAAAACATTAAGAAGACTCACAAGATAAACTATTATAATAAAATACAGCATGGAGCCCAGTTGCTTTTTCTTGACCTTAGTCATGAAAAATATTACTTTTAAATCTGAGTGGAAATGAGCATAAATTATGACTTCATTTAAAAGAGATTCCCCCTCCCATATAATAGAGTATATAAGAAAGCCAAACTCCCAGCAAGAAAAGAACTAAGCTGTGATTCTCCCCTTTTGAAATCAGTATGCACAACCTAAAATTAACAGAAACATTTTTGTATATGACCCAGGCAATAAAACATACTCCAATTGTTACCTTTGATCTTCCAAAGATCTCTATTAGTAGATTTGGCTGTAGTATCTGCCAAATATAATTTTGGGTTTGTACTATATTTATTTCTATTATAGCAGGTTTCATTATACTTCCTAAAGAGATTCACAGCCAGGCCTATTTAAGGAGAGATTAGACTAGTAATTAGAAAGTCGTGAGTGTGTGTGTGATGTGAGTGTGTCCATGTGATGTGAGTGTGTGATGTACGTGGTGGGGGTGTGTGTGGGTGGGTGTAGTGTGAATGTGATGCATGTGTGTGTGTGAGTGGTGTGAGTGTGTGTGTGGTGTGATTGGGTGTGTGTGATGTGAGTGTGAGTGTGTGTTTGTGTACTGGGGAATGAACCCAGAGCTTCACATATGCTAAGATAACACTCTATCACTAAGCTACATCCCCAGACCCTAACAAGTAGAAAGAACCACTGTTACTATGAAATGTTTTAGTATGTTGAAATCCAGAGTTCACTCTGTCCTTGAACAGTCTTACTTATTAAAGAATATTATCACTCGGTTTAAAAGTGGACTGCATAATTTCACTTATTTTTGTTCTGGTGTGACACAGAAAAAGGCACCATTCTCAGGTATTCATGTCTCCTTGATTGCTGCATACACTCACCACAATTCAAGTTCAGCATTTCTGCTAATTTTATGAGCTAAAATTTTCTAGAATGAAGAAGTTTTAGTGAATTTCTGCTAAGATGTCAGACTAAAAAGATTTGTACTGCCCCAGGTTCAAAAGGTCATAGGGTTTGTTAAAGAGAGAGGGTAAACAATTTCCTGATGCAGTATCCACCATCAAAAGCACCCTGTCTGGTTCCCAGAAACCGAGAACTGCAGATTGCTCACAAGGCAGTATTTATAAATCTATTAGGAAAGGGTCAGGGCTGGGGTAGTGTATGCAAGCTGTCATCACTGGAAATGACACACGGGCTCCTGTGGTCAGTCCAGCACACAGCACAGCACACTACCTCCTACGCTGCTTTCAGAGTTTCAAAGAGCCATGAGGATTATGATAATTGAACCCCATCTCTCCTAATAAATAATCTATAATTAACTACGTAATGACTCACAGTGGAGAATATTCAAATAGTCCTCAGAGAAATTCAAAACATGATCATATTTTTAAGTTTTTAAAACTCAAAATGCCTAAATTAATGCTTAAAGGTCACATACTGAATTAATTTTTGAAAGATAATCCTGTTAACCCTTTATAGCATTTATAAAATCATACAGTCTTATTCACATCTCTCTCTCTATATATATATATATAATTAATAAATTGTACTTTTAAAAGGTGTATAGAAAATCATACCTCAAAAGAATTTCCATTCCTGATATTATCAAATCTGACATCTTGAAAATTATCCTGATTCAAAGTAGCAAAAAATCTGGACTGAAAATAAACTTTTTTTAACTATAGGTGAACTCATAAATTAAGTAATAAATAAGTAAACAAGTCTTTGGGGCTTCCAAATGGAATGGACGCTGGAAGATGGAGAGGTAGAAAGTAGCTGAACTACAGCTACCTTGGGAGCATTTTATAATATCAAAACCAAAAGACTTGCAGTTTGTTGGCTTTTCCACAAACTTGACAACACCTTGGGTCTATCTACAAAATGTGGTGCTATAGTAGAGACCCATGCAAAATAAAGATATTAGTTAGCAACAGTGTACTAGGAAAAACACGTCCACTTGTATAGGGATATGACTAGAACAATTTTGTTTGATTGCTGTAGACAGGGAAAATACAGCCCAATGTCTTTAAGTGTATTTTGTGTTGCTTTAACAGAACACCAAGGAATGGATTGTTTCTAATGAAAAAATATATGTCCAATGTTTCATGTAGCTTGGAAGTACAAAATGTATCATCTTCGTGATGGTTCACCCCACGGTTGGTGGTCAAGTATGAAAGAGCGTGTATGTTCAGAAGAAAAGAGAGAGGCTAGGGATACAGCTCAGTGGAAGAGTGCTTGCCTAGTACGCCAAGGTGCGGGGTTCAATCCCTAGCACCAAAATAAACAAACAAATAAATAAAGATTTGAAAAAGAGAGAAACAGTGTCAAATTCACTTTCATAAGAAATCCACTCTTGAAATATGGATCCCATTCCAGAGATAACAGTATTAATCCATTCTTTTTCTTTGTTTCAATTTCTTTTATTTAGTTTTTCATGTGACTTTCATTCCTCAGACACTTTGTTGTGTATGTGGTGATGGGGTTTGAAATCGAATTCTTGCACATGCCAGGCAACCGTCTTCATAACCCAAAGATCTAATCAGGACCTAATTACCTCTTGAAGGTCCCACCTCATCACTTTTGCATTGGGGCTAAGTTTCCAAAATATGAACTTTGAAGTTTGAATTTAATGTACATTATAATAAACCACAAACTAAAAAATTAGCCTAATATTGCATTGAGGTATGAGCACCTCAGTTCATCAGAAAATACAACGTTTCTTTAAAGAGGAGTCAGGATTCCAACCCATAATATTCTGTCAATAAGGCTCATAACCTTTTTTATTTTTTAAGAGAGAAGAACAGTGACAGAGAGAGAGAGAGAGAGAATCAAGTTTTATTGAGTTTTTCACATGGCTTCCAGTGCTCTGACATTTAGTTGTGTACGTGGGTGCTGGGGTTTGAACCCATGTACTTGCACATACCGGGCAGGCCCTGTAACCATGGAGCCGCTGCTCCAGCCCCAAGGCTCATAATCTTAAAACAGCAGAGGGAAACAATCATGAACGAGAATTGGTGGAAACCACACCCAGTGGAATTGGTTTGCTGAAGAATTAAGGTATTAAGTATTGAGCTGTAGAATACAAATGAGAAATATAGGCATATTTAAAAGAAATGAAAGTTAGAGTTACACTCATGACTTAAGACCAAGTTATTTACCAAGCATTTCCAAATATTTTTGGTAAAGTATCAAAGGCTCTTTCCAGATTTGACCAAAATGATCATAAGAAATAAGAATCCATTCTGTTAAACAGTCAAGCAGATCCAGGAGATGGGAGGATCGGTGATACTGGATCAGTTGAGCAAATAACTCAGATTTGCTGTATGCTTTTTTTACGAGTAGAAAGAAGAGGCAATAAAAGTAATTGAAGACAAATTAAAGATCCTTTTTCCCTTATTGGATTTCAAAGAGAAGGGAGTAAGTTATACTAAAATATAGTACCTAGGAATCATCCACAGTTGAAAAAAACAAAAAGACAACATTTTTAAAAATCAAACATGAATCTTCTTACACATTCTAAGTAGAACACTTTTAAATAATGTGTTTTTCTTACCACAAAAGATTTCATTTATACAAATGTGACTGTAACAATACGCACTCCAGTTTTTCTTTTCTGTATTGTGATCATGTCATTAACCCGCTGTAGAATATTCTGCTTCTCTTCCCCTTGAATCAGAAATGGCCTTGTTTAAGGCAAACAGAACGTGGAAGGGAGGAATTATGCAACTTTGTCAGAAGAAGTCCTTGTAACCTCTCCCCTTCTGAAATCTCTCTTTTGCAGCTTTGGCAGGTGCTGGGAGGAGCCAGAGCCTAAGTCACTTGGAAACCACATGCAGGTCTCAGTCCACTGATGGAGCCTTGCTTAGCCTCTGAGTCCTCACAATAAGGTTCAGCACATTGTGTGAGAAGACCTCTGAGATTCCACCTCCCAGCTGTTCAAGTTGCCCCTTCTGGGGACATAGACTTACTTAGTCACAGCAGAGACAAGCTGTGCCCTCTCTCAACTCTTGATCCTTACTGTACCTGTAAGCATCACAGATGGTATTTTTAACACCAAATTTAGAATACCAACTAGGGCACATACCTAAACGCATGACTTTTCCACTGAAGAATATTAAACAAAATGAGAAGATATTAAAAATAAGTTACTCAATTAGCTATTCATATATATATATATATTTTTTTAAAGGTCATAATGTGAATATGCAGGAAACAACCAAGAAAAACCTGATTTAAAAAAAAGTGGCAAAATGGGGGCCGGAGCAGTGGCTCAGCAGTTATAGCATTTGCCTGGCATTCGTGAGGATGTGGGTTCAAACCCCAGCACCATATACACAGCAAAGTGTAGGAGCAACAAATGCCACATGAAAAACTAAATAAAATTGATTCTCTTTCTCTCTCTCACTGTCCCTTTCTCTTTTTTAAAAAAATGGCAAAATGAATTAAAAGATTTGAGAATTAAGCGTTTGAAATCCACATAATAGAAGAGAATTTCCATGGTCAATATACACAAGATATTCAATTGCATTAGCCACTGTGAAGGCAAATAAGTAAACATGATACAGCTCACAAATCCACAATGACTAATATGGGTGAAAATTCCAAGCGCTGGTAGTGTCTGAAGAAACTGGAACCGTGTAACTGTTGGTAAGAGTGCAAATTGGCACAACTCTTAGAAAATGTTTTTGAGATGCTTTTTACTGAGTAATGTGCCTAAACTTTCTCAGATCAAATTGGTCTTGTTGGTATCATCACAGTAGAACTGAATACGTACAAACAAGCAAAACATGTCCTAGAATATTCATAACTGCTATTGGGAATCTAAATGTCACCAAAAACAGAATGATAAATATTCATTGATGTCTAATATACAGCAATGAGAATAAACCAATCTCACCAGATCGGATCATATGCATGAATCTCGCAGACACAATGTTGACCAAAAGAAGATCAAAGAGTTCATGTTGTATACTTCCATTAATGTAAACCTAAAAGCAGTCAAAAAGAAATATCATTTATTAGAAGATGGAATATTATGGACCATTTAAAGAATGGGTTACTAATTGTGAAAGAGTCTGAGCACAAGGATCTCAAGGTGTGGTAAAGCCCCATGTCTTTATGTGCAGGTTGGGTACAGCAAATTTGTACAGCTGTGAATTTTTTTTTTTAAAGAGAGGAGGACAGTGAGAGAGAGACAGAGAGAGACAGAGATAATTAATTTTTTTATTGAGTTTTTCACATGGCTTTAGTTGCTCTAACACTTAGTTGTGTACGTGGGTTGCTGGGGTTTGAACCCGTGTACTTGTGCACGCTGGGCAAGCTCCATAACCACGGAGCCACTGCTCCAGCCCCAGCTGTGAACTTTTAAATGTACACCTTTCTATATTTTTAATATACTTAAATAAAAATGGTTTTTGAAGATGACAAACAAGTAGAGATGTAAAATGTTTTTTACAAATGAATCAAAACAGCAATAGGAAGCCACAATACGACTAAATATCTTTAATGGACTGGAAGATAATACTTACACATCAAGAATTTTATGCCCAAATAAATTATTCAGTAATGAGGGAGAAGTAAGGTACTTCATAGAACAAATATGGTCAACACTTATACTCAATAGGAATTTCTAAAGTGAAGTTTCTCAAATTTGTACAGGAATTTTTGAAATATAAAAATAAATAGATTCTAGAAATTCTGAATCGGTAACACCTCAACAGCAGCAAGACACATGGGCCCTTCTTTATTCCTTCTTTTATTTTATTGAGGAGTTGTGTTGCTGTACAATCATAAATGCATATGTAGTAACAATATAATATGACCCTGATCTTAACAGATTTTGAAGACAATTTCTAGCATTTTGAAAAGTAGTCAGTGTAAAGACTAATTAGAATTAGGAAAATCCCAGGTTTAAATTTTAAGATCCAGGAAATAGCAATAATCCTTCCAGATTGTCAGCTACTGATAATATAACGTTAAAACCCAAAAGTGTATTTCTTCTTCTCAATGAGGTTGCAAATTACTCTAATTACAAGTCTTTTGTTTTCTTTGCCTTCTCCTTCTTCTTCTCATGTTCCTTCTTCTAATTCCAGAGCAGGATGATAGTGATTGTTTCACCTTCACAGCAATTCCAAAAATAAGCTTATACATGCTTGTTAGATGGTGAATTTGATTTAATTCTATTATTTTGGGCAATAACTTTTGTTCATTTTAGTTGAAAATTTATTTTGAAATGTTCTGAACATAGATGAAAGATTATGCCCCCAAACTTGCCTGCTTCTGGCCATTATAAGGTTTTGATCACTTCTCTACTCATGTTTGATAAAGAGGGTGAAAACACTAATTAGGCTTTTTCTCTGTTACTGGCTTAAT
This sequence comes from Aplodontia rufa, assembly GCA_004027875.1. Taxonomy (NCBI): domain Eukaryota; kingdom Metazoa; phylum Chordata; class Mammalia; order Rodentia; family Aplodontiidae; genus Aplodontia; species Aplodontia rufa. The sequence continues at coordinate 37,096 of PVKS010001956.1, forward strand.
CTTTTATTTTTGTGTGTGTGTCTAGATCTTAGGGAATGTGTTTGATCTGTAGAAGTGATTTAGAATAAATTTCAATGAGTACAAGATGGAAATTTTAAAAGGTCATTAATTTAACATATGATGATTTCACAATTTCATGTAATCTTATAAAAATACCAATTTGGGAAACTTAAAAAATGAAATGCCACAGTGATATATATTCATTAAATAATTTTACTAATTTCAGTATCATTCAATATATAAATTGAATGATATATATACTTATATATGTGTATTTCATTAATCTAAAAAGTTATTGATTCCAATTTTGAAACTGAATAAAATATTAAAACATCTTTAATTTTGGAAACTGTCTAAAATATTAAAACATCTTTAATGACAAATTCTTCAGAAACAAATTTTGGAATATTTTCTGTTTTTTAAAGTTTAAATGAAAGCTATTAAAATGTATAAAACATTGTGCAATTTAAAGGAATGGGGCATCATTATTCTTGAGTATTTTAATATGTATCATAAGAAAGATTTTATTATAATAAAATTGCTTTTAGTTTCCACAGGTCAGATTTAAAATCTTTAACTGATAAAATCGCAAATGAACAATTCCACATTGCTATGACAGCTTACAACACAGTAGGAATGTTTTCAGGTAGCAGTCACCATAAACAGTGCAATCTGTGAAACTCCTGGACCAGCACCACAGAGCACTCAAAAGATATAGAAAAGACAGCTTTGCTGCATAAACTAAAAGGAAAAGACCTGCTGAGCAACAGCTGGCTTTCCCATTACGTAAGTAGTAAGATACCATGAGTTGATACAGATGTGCATTGGAGCAGAGAGTGATTGTCCATAGAAATGCAATAAATTTCTGCTTAAAAGAATGAACTCCTGGGGCTGGAGCAGTGGCTCAGCAGTTACAACACTTGCCTGGCATGTGTGAGAACACAGGTTCAAACCCCAGCACCACGTACACAAGGAAGTGTTGGAGCAACGAAAGCCACCTTGAAAACTAAATAAAATTGATTCTCTCTCTCTCTCTCTTACTCACTGTCCCTCTCTCTCTCTTTCACTCTCTCACAGAAAATAAAAATAAAAGGACAGGATGAACTGTAAGGAAGTGACCAGTTGGACTTTTGCTCAAGATTGGGACCAGCATGTCTCACACAATAGTGGGCAGGCTAAAGCAGGTTGAAGTTCACAAAGGACAAAGTGGGCAGGTTGCTTTGTGTCCTGGTCCTGTTGCTTTTTATAAGCTGTCTAAATTCTGATACGTTGTATGTATTAAGGATTACCCACGACCTTTTGGTTTAGTGAATAATAAGAGTTATAAGAAATCCCAATGGAGTATTCATTTTGTGCCAAGCAGTGTTCTAAGAACATTATTTAAATCTTCACAATGGTGGAAATTGTTACAATCATCATTCTGTAGATGGTGGCACAGATGGGTACATAACACATCAAAGGCCACAGGGAAATAAGTGCTGTTCTTTTCTTCCAAAATAGATCTTAATCATCACTCATATTTATTTAAAAAAAAACCATAAAGGGTTGATATTATCTCTCCGCTACATATTTGTGTTTTAAATTTTTTTATTGTTTTCAGGTTCATTCACTGGCATTTAATAGTACTGAATTAAGAGGCTGGAGCAGTGGCTCAGCAGTTACAGCACTTGCCCAACATGCGCAAGTACATGGGTTTGAATCCCAGTACCACGTACGCAACTAAGTGTCTGAGGAATGAAGGCCATGTGAAAAACTCAATAAATGTTGATTCTCTCTGTCTCTCTGTCTCTCTCATTGTCCTCCCTTTAAAAAAAAATAGTACTGAATTGAGTTGATAATCTCTCATGAATTTGTTTTTGGAGAGTATTCTTTGTTTTTAATTCAGGTTGTTCAAACTTTTTCTACCAGATAAAGGATCAATCTGTAGATTTTTAGTAAGAAAACCAAAAATCTGTATTAGAATTCTAGAGAGGTTGAACTTTGACAACTTGCAAATGTTACTAAAATAAATTAATTTAAAAACAAACTCAAGTCACCATTAAAGTTATTCCAATATGTAGGTAATACATTGTATGTATTTGATTTTCAAAACTTTACACTAAATGATACTTGTTTATGGAGGCTCATTACCATGCTATCTGCAGGACCTATGCCTAAGGAAAACCACCTTTGAAGGAAGCTACATTTCATGTTGAGGTCCTTTAGTAATATAATAATTAGATTCCTTTTAATATACTCTAATGATATCACTTTATGTGAAATTACATGTCAAAACAGTTTATTGAAATTTTCTGATTTGTGAAGACATTTAAATGTGCATATATTAACAGATTTAAGCATAATATGGGTTTTAAATATTTAATATGTGTGATTGTGTAATAATGGAATATTTAATATTTTATATTAAATTAAATATTTTATATGAAATATAACATATTTAGTATTCTACATAAACTAAATTAAAAGTAAATGTGAAATCTAATTTTCATTATTCATCACTAAAAATATTGGCAGAATCATGTTTGCATTCTCAAGAGAAGTCCATGTTAGCGCACCTTATTACCCGGAAAACACTGTTTTCTTTTTTGGACATATTTTCCCACCATACTCACCTCCTTTCCTTTGATACACACTAATCCTCCACCAGTTTAAGTTTTCTATAATCAATTTGTAAACTTTCTCGTGTGAATCAATGCAACCTTGGTCCTTTGGCCTTAAGAGAATGTGACTGGTTTTATATATTCTTATTTCTTGTATCCTTCTGGTAGAAAAGAATACCTAGCAGAGTTCATTTATGGTGGAAATAAAAGAATGGAAAAAGAGTGGAAGGATGGAAAGGATAAAAAAAGGAAGAAAGGAGTTAAAAAGGAAAGGAAGAGGGATAATAAAATGATTTGCTAAAACAGGAAGAAAAATAGTGTTCTGATCATATAAGCAATGAATAGCTTTGTTAAGAATCTATGCTTCAGGGGCTGGTGCACCGGCTCAGTAGTTACTGCACTTGCCTGGCATACACAAGTACATGAGTTCAAACCCCAGGACCAGTGCACAACAAAGTGTCCCAGCAACGAAAGCCACATAAAAAAACTCTCTCTCTCTCTCACTGTCCCTCTCTCTTAAAAAAAAAAGAAAATCTATGCTTCAATTGTAACATCAATCCATCCCTCCTGATGATAGTGGCACTTTTAATAGAATTGTCACCTGCACCACTATCTCACACTAGGCGTGATCACCACTGATATTTTTTTTCACAAGTGAAAATTATAAACAGATTTTTACTATTTTCTTTCTGTTTTCTGTTCTTACAATTATTATGTGTTAACAGACACAACTCATTAGAGGAAAAAAATCCCATGTCATAAAATTATAATTATAATTGAAAACATTCTATTTGATAACTTTTCCTTAGTAACTGCAACTTTTTAAACATTTTTAAAGCTGCCATTTTAAGTATATAGTCAGGCATTTAATTGAACAGAACTGACACTATATTAAAACATGTAATATACTTGCTCATTTGTTCAGTAGTTTTGCTAATTCAATGAGATTCATATGTAAGTTAGTAATTGCTGCATGATTCATTAGAACAGAAGACTATTTAATTTGAAAGTCTCACAGAAAGTGATGGTAGTCTATATAAACACATAGGTTCAATTATCTCACTAATATGAAATTTAGAAGAAATTAGACTCAGAATATAAGAAACGGAGTCTGAGAAAGGTAGAGTCAGAAACTGTTTAAAAGGTTATAATTTATGAAAGGAGAAAGATTTCTTGAAACATTATTATTCTAATTTATTTTCAAACTTCCTTCCTTAGGTCAGTGGTTTTAGGTGAATAATTCTTTATTCATAGAGTAAATATCAAATCTGTATGAAGTTGAAAACTATTTGAGAGCTGTACTTAGTTATCCTTTATGGTTAAAGTGTGAATTCAATCTGAAAAGAAAAATTGCACATAAATCTGTTAGCAAAACCAACACATAAAAATCTGTATGGGCTCTACGAGAATATTAATATAAATTTTGGAAAACCAGGAAGTCATTGGGAAAACTTATTCAATTACAAAATGATAGAAACCTAACCTGAAGACTCTGGCAAAGAGGAAATTTTCCATAATCATCTCCATCCCAGCCGCACTCTCCTCCCATTTCTCTGCCTCCCTCTCTCCATCACTTTGTCCATCTGTCTATCTTTTCCTTTCCCCACCACTTCCTTTTCCTCTATTTCCCTGAGCCTATCATTTATGCATGTTCCTTCTTTGTTATGTAGACCAGACCAGCTTCTGTGTCGTGGGGAAGGCCAGGATTATAGAAGGGACTTGCTTCTTTTTATCTCTACTACCAGAAGGAAGGCACAGGTCATTGTCCCAATAAGTGACCTCACCACTCTGAGTCAGATGCCCCTGTCTGGTGAAGTATATCTTAGGTCCAGCAACTTCTAAGGCAATTCTAAGAGCGTAAAATTTCCCGTTTGAACCATGTGATTGGGCAGAACTTTCCAGATCCAGGGGAATGCTATTTTTGTCAGGAAAACTACAGCTAGCCTTTCACAAGTTGCTCAGGATTGTATACAATTTGAAAGAGCAAAAAAGAGGCCAGAAGTGGAGTACTTACTTAAGGGCTAGCTAAACATGAGACAATAAAAATAAAAACTTGAACTAGAACAGTAGTCACAAGCAGCAGCAATGTGTTGGAAAACATAGGAAAATGTGTGACATTTTCCTGAGGAATATTTACTAAAGATGCACAACAATGTCAACATATCCAGGGACAACCACGGCCTTTCCTTGGTGAAGTGATCTAAAATTAACTAGAATTAGTCAATACATCCATTTAAAGCTGCATCCTTCTCTTTCTGCTTTCTGAGCTCTTTTTGCTTGACAGAAAACTATTATACTTTGGCAAATTTATTTTCTGGCATTGTGAGAGGAGCTGCACACAATCACACAGCCAAAGGCCATGACTACCAGGTTTCTAGCGGGAGTGAATCTTTTAAAAAGGCTTAGCTATGGCACGATGCCTCGCAAACCCATTTCTGGTCTGGGGTTGAGCCCAGCAGGGAGAAATAGATACTCAGGCTGCCAGTTGCTTTGACCTTTTCCATCTCAAAAGTTTATTTACTATTCATGACTCATGATAATATCAGTATTCTCCTAGTGCCTAAATTTTGAAGGTACAGATTCATTTTTTCCCCGTTTGTATTTTATCACCTAGTATTATCAGTATTTAAAACACTGTGAGTCTTATAATTTTCTGGATATGGCCCTTACATGTTTTCCTTAGATTTGTCTTTGTCGTTACAATCAGTCTATCAGTTATGTTTATTCTCATTTTTGAAGTGAGAAAATTAGCAAGAAAAATTAAAGAAATTTTCCAGGTCTGATATCCAGGAGGAATGTGAGTTTCACTCCATCTATGACAGACAGTAAACTGCCTGGACTCCCTTGCTCTTCTCAGTAACTGCTACCCTGGTCCTGTTACCTCGGTTCAGATAGTCCCTGAAGTATGTGTCTATGTGAGGTCTCTCCTTACTTCTGATAGTTCTGAAACCTGTAGGAACTGTTTGTTTTCCCATACATGCATAACTACAATGAAGTTTAATTGAAAAATCAGGGGCAGCAAGAGATTTAACAAAAAAAAAAAAAAAACAGTTATAAAATAAGTAAACATTATGTGAATATGGTCTCTCCAGTGTTTTCTCCCCTTCAAAACATCCACCTGGACTCTACTCAGAGATGATTCTGGGAAATTTCCTCTTTGCCAGAGTCTTCAGATTAGGTTTCTATCACTTGTAATTGAATAAGATGTCATAGATGTCATAGCTGATACAACTGGTGTCAGGAGAGGAAGCCTGGCACGTAATGTAGAGATTGTGCCATGTGTTGTGTTACTGCTGACATCCACTATCCCTGGGCAGTTGTTCCGAGCAGGGTGATAAAGCACCGTGCCTTCCCAGTTCATCCAACTCAGGACTGGAATCACCATCCTTCTGCCCAGCACCTCCAAGCAATATTAGCTCCTCACCCATGATCGCTTGGTAACCATCTCTGGTAACAGATTGACAATGCAGTATCACAGTTCTTGCATTCAAGTCATTCTCTGAATGGCATGTAGTTTAAAACTTGTGAATTGTTTGCTTGTGGAATTTTTTATTTAATATTTTGGAGCACGGCTGACTTTGAGTTTACCTTTGTCTCCTGGTTTTGGGGAATTTATTCCACGAGAAGTTGATCCCATTGCTTTGGATCTGTAGCAGCAGCATATCACGGCAGGAGTAGGTGGTGAAGCAAAACTGCTTATCTACAGCTGGGAAGGAAAAAAGAGAGAGAAGAGGCTGGAGTCCCACTAGGTCCCACCTCTTCAATGCTCCAGCTTCTCCCAATAGCACCTCACTGGGGACGATGCCTTCAGTGCGTTAGCACATGGACCTGCAGGGAACACCTGATATCTAAACTGCAGGATAGCATGGAATTGCAAGTTCTTGAGGAAATCTATGTTACAGCTGTCTAACCTGTTCTAACCGAGGTTGTTTACATTCAGCATCAGACACAGCTATCACTTTGAGGTCCCCCTGTTGTGAATACTCTTACATTATTTACTCTATTAATTTTGAATAGTACTTAATTTAGTAATTTACAGAAAAATAAAAGAGATGGAGAGAATCTTCAAGAACCTCACATCTCAGGCTCTCTAAATTTTTATTCAAATTTAAGTAATGATTTTGAAATAGTGCTCCAATTAAAAAAAATTCAAAATGGTGAAAATGCCTGATAAATTAAAAGGAGGAAAAATTTTTCCTGGCTCACTTTCAGTGCTTTTCTTTAGAGGTGTCTGCCTCTGTGACGCTGGGGCCTGTGGCAGGGCATTGAGCAGGTGGCAGAGGAAACTTCTCACTTCCGTTCCTGGGAAACAAAGAAACAAAAGGAAGGGGGCCAGGGTCCAGAGGCTCCCTTTAAGGACAGGTCCCCCCAAGGACCCACTTTCTGCCCCTAAGCCCCACCTGCTGAAGTTTCCACCACCTCTTATATCTCCATCAGTTGGAACTTGGTCTTTAAAACACATACAGCATTGTTCCTTCTGTTTTTTAGCATAGACACTGAGCAGACAGCTCCGATCTTCTTGATCCTTTGTGTAACTAATGAAATTCCAGAAGTTCAGAATTAACATATCAATATGGGTCATTCTTATGAAGTCTGAGGACAATCAATGGAATTTTTTTTTTAATCTGGAAACTCTTGTCCATGTGTTCTGAGAAAGTTTCCTCAATGATTTCTTTGATGGTGTACTGATCTTTATCTTTTTGTACTATTCCTTTCTGGGTGTTGAATTTCCTGAACTGATCCTTAATTTTTCCTCTCTTTCTTTCCATTTCTTTATATTTTTGTCCCTTCCCTTGACTTTTGGTGAGAGATCTCAAGTTTTTCTTCCTACTCTTCTCCTGCATTTCTTGCACTACACTTAAAAATCCTAAATCTCATTTTATTTTTGAATATCCCTTTGAAGTACATGCTGTTTATATTTTCTTTAAACTACCTTTTCTAACCATGTACTATGTTATTTTTTTCTTAAATTTCCTCTCCTCAAAACTTTTGTTTTCTCTAAGTTGCACTTTGTCTGTCTGATTGTCTTGGCCTCTTCCTTTCCCCTGTGGGCTTTATTTAAATGTCTGGGGCATTGAGTTTCTGCTCATGGTAAGGGCTGATGCACTTAGAGCTGTTTGCAAGTCTGTGCAGCAGAATGAACATTGGTTCAGCGTGGTCTTCACTGCAGAGTGATCTAGTTAGTCCATGTTTGGTCGTGAACAACTAAGTCATTACCTATACACCTGCCTTCCTACATCTGTCACATGGACCAAACCACAAAGACCTCCCAAACACCACGCAAACAGCAGCTGCTAAAATTCTAGAAGATGAGTAGGGAGAAGAAAATAGCACAAATGCCTTTATAATCAGGAGAGAAAGTCCACCCTATTTCACTCTATTAAATTAGTTTCCCCCATCATCCTCAAGTGCAGAAGATAAATGTATATAGATCACTGCCTAGGAGATGCTGGGGCCTTCACCAGTTCTATGCAATGCAGAAAAGCTAGAGACCCAAAACTTTTGTTTCCCTGAAACAATCTGTCTTCCCATGCTCTTTCAATGTTATTCAAAGATATCTGAGGTTTTGTGGTTTTCATGGAATCAATGAAGTTGCTACTGTGAGTTCTGTAGTACAAGTTTGAGAATAATTTTCTTGGGTCTATTCGGTCAGTTACTACTTGTCCTTATGCTTTATAGATTCCCAAATTTCTTTTGTAAGTGACATCTTTCCTTCCTTTTATTTTAGATTATAAATGTGTTCCTGTTACTATATGTAACTATTGATGGATATGGAAAATTACCGGAAATCAATCATATAAATGACAGCAAACTCTCTACTCACTGTTTCAAAATCTGTTGACTTGGGCCCTTATCAGAATCCATTGACTACGAGCCCTCATCAGAAAACTCACACTCTACAAAAACTCCCATTTTAACCAGAGAACTCAAACCTTGGCCCCCTCCCCCATCATTCCCTCTGTATCTACCCCCTACATCTATCTGTAAGGAACAGGGAGGGGACCCAGACTCCACTGCTCCCATCTCCACAGGTTTCTCCTGAACAAACCTGTCTTACTCTGGAGTCACTGCTCTCCTCTCTATGTCCTTATAACTATACACACATGTACATATTGCTCTCTATATAGATGCTTATAGATATCAATATTTCTATTTATGTGGTGGAGAGGTGTGAGGAAAGGAAGAGTTCTATAATCCTATGATTAGAAATGCATCCTTTAATGAGCCCTTGCCCCTGGGTTGCGACCTTCACTAGTATTTCTGTTTCCCAGTCTTCTTTAGGTGAGACAGTGAAGGCTGAAGTAGGTTGGAAATGGGTGTTTCCCTTTTTCCAGGTTGATTAGGTTCTTATAAAACCCTAGCCTCTGAGACTCTGGCTAAATGCCTTACTCAATGTAGGAATTTTTCAGAGCAGACTTAGTTTTCCATCAACCAAAATATCTGACAAGAACGACGTGGAGGAGCAGAGGTTTCAGAGGTTCAGTCCATGATTGGTGACTCCATTGCTCTTGGCCCATGGTAAGACATCATATCGTGGTGGATGCCTTGTGAAAGCTGGAATGAAGGGGAGGGCCGGAAGGGAGAGGAGCCATGGACAAATTATGTAATCTCGAAGGCACAGCCCCAATGACTTAACTCCCTCCAGTCATGCCCCACCTGCCCACAGATTATTAATCTATCAAATGATTTAATCCACTGATTAGATTACAACTCTCTGAATCTAACCACTTCACCTCTGAACATCCCTGCATTACCAAAGGCTCTTTGTGGGGACACCTTATATCCAAATCATAAGGGACTTTTCACAAAATGCTTAGTCTTCCTCTTTCCCTGCTAGAAGAACAGGATATTTTTCTCCAGTTTTCATCGTGAGAATATGTTGGGATTCTAGAGTCAAAATTCAAGTGTGGGAACTTGCAAAGTCTACGTCTCCATAAAATTTTTAATTATCAAGTATATTCACATGAAGCCTCCAGTAATTTATCAATTGAGGATTTTCTATCCTAGGATTGGCTCCCCTGGGAATTTCTGCTCCAGGAAGTTGTAATTATCTGTGTATGCCTGTCTGTCTTTTTGATTTTTAGCCATGGATTTTCCACATGTGATTTCAGTTCTTTGATGAATCTTGAAAGGTTTGGTGATTTTCTGCTCCTTGAGTTTTTCATGTTTTTGTTTTTTAGCTTTTCTTTTTTTGTTTTATTTTGTTTTGTTTTGTTTCTCTTGGTATAGGATGGAAGTGATGGCTACAAATCTCCTTCTATACTGAGCTGGAAATTAGAAGTTGCCACAAATTTTATTAAAAAACTACTTACTCTATATTTATCGGGCTAAGGACAATAGCATCTCTTTGTTTTATTTTTTATTGCTTCTAATAATATACCTCTACTATTGCTGTGGCTAGTGCCCCTTTCCATTCTTACTTTCTTAAATGTAATCACCAAAAAACCTGTTTTACTCAAAATCTAGTCATATATTTAGACTTTAAAACTTTTACACACTTTCTTTACTTACAATTTATAAATGCTTAGCTTTTTATTTTTTGAAGTATCATCTTGTTTCACAGGGTAAATATTTTAAAGAGTATATACACTCTAATTCATAAAAGTTGTTTTATTTTGATCAGAAACTTCTTACAATTTTTTTGCTTGTCTTTGCATATACATTAATGTTTTCAGTGATTTCTCTGCACCAGGAGATGACTATGTTCAGGAATTTTAATTGCAATGATAGATAAAGCAGTAGATCAGTCATAGCTCATTTAAAAAAAAGGGAAAAGAGAGCTAGAGCAGTGGCTCAGTGATTAGAGCACTTGCCTAGCATGTGTGAGGACCTGGCTTTGAACCCCAGCACCACCTACACAACTAAGTGTCTGAGATACAAAAATCAGATATAAAAACAAATAAAATTGACTCTCTTTTTCTCTGTCTTAAGAAAAAAAAAAGGAAAAAGGGGCTGGAGCGGTGGCTCCACAGTTACTGTGCTTGTCTGGCATTTATGAGTACGTGGCTTCAGACTGCTGCACCACTTACACAACAAAGTGTTGTGTCAGAGCAAAGAAAGCCACACGAAAGAATAAATAAAAAATGATTTTAACTCTCTCTCTCTCTTCTCACTGTCCCTCTTTAAAAAAAAAAAAGAAAGAAAAAGAAAATGGTAGACTCTTTTCCCTAGCCACATGAAGCTGAATTTATAATTAACATTATCAACACAGAACTTCTCCAGGTTGATGATTTTATTTAATTAATTATGGGAAATTTCAAAACATAATTAAAATATTCTTAAGTAGTGGTTTTCATTTTCTAGCAAAGGTTTAACCATATGCTAGCTTTATATGGACAAGTTTTGTGGGGGTGATTTGTAAAGAGCAAAAGAAAGTGAATCTAATCAGAGAATGAAACGGCTGGGGCAGTGCAAAGGATGTCTGTATGAGGTGGAACAGAAAGATAAAGTACTTTCCCTGGAAGAACAGGGAAACAGAGGGGATTGTCGGAAAGAGTTGATATAGTCAAACAGATATGTTCTGGGTTCTCTCCTCCATGACAAAAGTCTTGGAAATTGTGATGTTGCATAGTTTCTATGGAAAGTAAAGAGATCCTGCCCCAATCGGTTTGGAATTCAGGGGTGACCACGAAAGAGAAATTTCCATATCAAGCCACATGAGCTAAAGCAAACTAAAGATGCCAGCAGGCATTGCAGGCTGAGGGAGGACACCAGTATTAATGATCCTCCGATTTCTGGCAGCCTCAAGTCTGGGTTGAGATCCATAGGATTTTTGTGCAAGGGGAGGAATGACCTTGCCCCAGAGGATGATGGATGGAGAGCTGAGGCCAGGCTCCAGGTGGAGGACATGGCTAAAAGTGAAGAAGAGTCTGCTGAGTTTCTATGATTAAAAGTGGGTTTGGCAGGGAGAAGCACTGGGCACTCACCCAGAAGGAGAATGGAGAATTTCATCAGTGGTCATCCTGACAGATACAAGTACAAGCGATTTAAAGACCACTTGGTCTGGCTTCTGAGTCCAAACCAAGGTCAAAGAAGAGAGCTCTGTAATACATAAACAGAGCTTTTTCCTCCCCAAGCAAGGGTGACAGAAAATTTTTCTCACACTCAAAAGCCTTCTGAGGGCAGTGAGTGGGAAAACAAGGTGGCTTTAAAGAGACTGAATAAAATAGACAAAACCCAAACAATAACAAATCAAAGTACCATTCCCAGAAAGTCTGATCCCTTCAGTTCAGTTACCAGGAGGGAGCAGGATTCTTGAGAGTAATTTCATAGAATGTTAGAAAAATAGTCATTTTTTCCCTTTTTCCTTTAAGCAAAAAGTATCAAAGTTTGGGTTCATACCACTTAGATTCCTGTAAAGGATAAATACTTGAAGCATCTTTCTTAATGGTTCTAATTACAAATTAAATCAGAAAAATGTGACCAGAACTTTGGAGAGACAGGTGCATGCCTACCCCAATATCATGTCTCTCTCAATTCTTTAGAAATAAAACTTTAAATATGTTTACCTAATCTTATAGGCCATTCAGAATTAATACCAAAAGGCCTAGTAAGGTCCTTACCACTAGAAGTGACTAAACTTCTGTAAAATGAAACATGACTTATTGAGTGCCATCATCTGGACCAAAAATATCTTTAACCTTCAGTTCACTAGAAAGCACCTATCTTCTACCTTCAACAGCCAGTTTAAATCTTAAGTCATTTTAAGAATAGTGTACTAGGGAGGCTGGAGCGGTGGCTCCACAGTTATGACGCTTGCCCTGGCATGTGTGAGTACACGGGTTCAACCCCCAGCACCCACATGCAGAACTAAGTGTCAGAGCAACTAAAGCCATGTGAAAAACTCAATAAAAATTGATTCTCTCTTTTTCTATCTCACTGTCCTTCTCTCTTAAAAAAAAAAAAAAAAAGAATAGTGTACTAGAATAAGTATAAAAGGGAACTAAAAGCATTGTATTGGAAATTTTAATCGAAAAATGAAGATAATAAGCCCCTTTATATCAGATAAAATTTTGAAGCCAAATACCACAAAATCGGAAAAAATACTGCCTTTCTCCTTTGCGGCAAAAGAGAATTTTAAAAATTCTTTTACAAATATATTATGTGACGGAATCTTCTGGATGACTAATTGGATAAGCATACCACAAATCTTTTCATCATATGCACATACACATGTATCGGAAATTGATCAATGATTTCACCAAAATTTAATTAGTATATTATACTCTGAAGATTATGATATTCTACTGACATGATCAGTGTCACCATTGTTGATAATCTTTAGCGAGCTGTTCGACAGAATTTCATGAGCCACAAGTGAACATGAAATTCTTTATGCCCATATCAGTAATGTAAACAGGCAAAGATAATTCCAATAATATATCTTATTCAATATTATATATGAACATAAAGTCAATATAAACTACAATACTTTATTTTTTATACTGAACTTTTGAAATGTGGTGTGTAGCTTATGCTTATACCACATCTTAATCAGAGCACATTTCAAGTGCTCAGTTGCCCTATGTTGCTCTTAGTGGCTACCATTTTGGATAGTATAGCTCCAGACAGATCTTGTATGTCTCTTGGCATTTATCTTCTAATAAGTGTGAAAGATTACAAGTTTCTCTTTTTCCTTATAAGTGGAAATTTTAAAAATCTCCAAAATTCCAATTCTAGTCAATAAAAGATAAAAGCCAAATATAAAAATTGGATTTCTTTGAACCTTCTTGAACTCATCATGCAATACCTGGAGCAATTTGATGAAATCATTTAAGGATGAAGATGATATTATTACAGCAACTTTTTGTATCTCTTTAATCTTTTTAACATTGCTTGAAATAATTTGAAATAATTGTGAATGATGAAGTAATAGTTAATATGATGTGATAACAAAGAGTTTTAAGACAACAAAAATAATATAGGAACCCATAACGTATCTGTCATTTATATGACAATCCAATGGATTCAGAGTAAAGTCAAGATGCCATAAATTTTATTCAATTACTTTTTTAAAAAGGAGTGATTTCCTCTGAATTCTTTAAAAGAATATAATAAAGTGATGCCATATTAATCATTGCAAATAGTAAGGAATGTTAAAAAGCAGAAATTCAAAAACTAACTACAAGGTCACTGATAGAATAATGACACTCATAGATTTGGGGTGCCCATTACTTACTATTTTATCTTTGTTCAGTTGCCCAGAATGTGATGTAAGAAACTATCTGAGTAGTCTCCAACCACGAAGCACACAGCACAGACACTCAGAGGTAGCACAACGGTGAATTGAAAGAAGGCAGTTACCACAGTGGAAACTCCCCCCTGGCTCAACATGGAACAAGGAGTCGAGGGTTGCTCTCAATGCAGTCCAATTACAGAATCATACACCAGCAAGAACTATGGTCATTTTCATTTCCATGCACACACACAAAAGGAGTTTCACATAAAACAATGATAAAGTCAACAATAAATTACACCAACAAAAAGCATGTTTTATTTATTAAAAATATCTTTTACCTAACTTCAATTTTGTTTGCCTTTTCTCTCTTTGCTTCTTTAATGAATGACCAGACAGTTCAAATAGCGCTCAAAGTTACTTTCAGTTTAAAACTGCACTGATATTGAAGCAATAAGAACTGGCAAATTTTAATTATCATGTAAAGTGAAATTTACTGTAAAAATACTGCCAGGTTTTTTAATAAATGAAACATCTGTCAGTCTGTATGTTGCCATCTCCAGAACAGCGCTAGTTCATTCAAACCCGAGTGCAGTTGTTACAATATAATTTTTACCCTTTGGATATTTTTATGCTTTCTTAAGTGTGGGCACTGCATTATCTCTATTTGTTCCATGGCTGAATATGAATAAAACATCAAAAACTAAGTTCTGTGTCCAGGTAATATAAAACTGGCTTGACCTCTTTGTAAATACCATCAAACATAGCAGGAAAACACATTTTCTTTATTTCTAAACTAGAGGGTGGTTTCTTTAGAAATGAGTAGGTCAAGAAGTAGATTGTGTGCATTTTTAAAATGTGGATATAGGAAACTACAAAGGAAAAGGAGCTTGTCGGTCAGAGTAATGATCCTTTGCTTATCACACCCTGATGGAAATCTATAAATGTTAAAATACTTATAGGTTATTTCCATCACACAAATTTCAAGTATCTGAAACACTGGCGCAGTATTGCTATCCTACACCACTGTTTGCTAAACGCAGCGGATTTCCTCTTTTATGTTAACACTTGTGGGGAAATAGGTTGATATATGGCTTTATAACTGCAGGGGTTTACAGGAAGAGAAGCAGAATGACTAATTCTGGACTAAAAGATTCCGTGGATGGCATAAAAAAAGGAAATAAACTTTTCATAAAGAGAAAAAAATTAACCATAAGTATCATGTATTTCCTTCAACCAAACATGTTTTTTGGTCTTACCAACTTAGCATAAAATGAGATTAAAGGTGAAGTCGATAGATGAGTTAAGATTCTGAAGTTTCATATTTTGATCATTCATTTATAACACCTGAAAAATACTTGAAACCAACATTGCTCTTTATTTTTTTTTAAATCTACTTTGGTAGACTCTATGGTTGGAATTAATTTGTTGGAAATTAAAGGCCTGGCAAAAAAACACAGAGAAGACAATAACTGCATTTTGAGTTCTGCTCTGACCTTTATCTTTCAAAACAGTAACTCTCCAAAATTGCTGAAAGGTTAACTAATCTCTTAAAAGGTCACCTGTCTTTAAACTAGCTGCAGTATATAAATGCTTTTCTGCTGTCCTAGAGCAATTCATCAATAACTCATTAAAATAGCACCGTTTGTTTCTTAAAGTTTCTACTTTCTTCTAAGGTTACTTCCTCTCAGTCAATATAACATTTAATGCATATCATAATTTACAAACGTATGATTACAAAGAACTATGCCGTTCTGTTCAGTTAATTAAAACTAGTCTTGAGACTGTAGTATATGTCAGACATTGTTGCTAGAAAAGAAGCTTCAGATTTTGTCATAAAGATGAGGCTGATGGTTTTGCATTAAATATATGTCTGAATAAAAAAATCAACGTAATGGCTGATAAACCCTTTGAAAGGTAATTCTCTTATATCAATAATATTGAAATTAATTGAACATTTTAAAGACTTTTTATAACTGTTGAGCGCCTACAATAGTTTTGTAATATTTTAGTATTAAATATAAGTTAATATGTCCTCAGTACAATTGCATTTTTAGTGTGATTAAGCATTAACAGTTTAACAGATTTCGTAAGGTGACTGCGATAGATCAAAAGAGGTTGCTATTTGCAAAGATACAATTCTGAATTAACAACTCAGAATTGGCTTCTGTACATGCAACTTTAAGAAAAGACATTTTTTGTTACCCTAAGGAAAGTAGAAATATTTTTACATATTTATTGTTTGCTGTTTATAGGTGAATATTACTAAATCCCACTAAAATATATTAACCCTTGATATAATTCAATAATTAGGGCGTGCTATGCCTCTCTACTGCTCAGGACATGAATATAGTTTCTAAAAAATGAACCCTAATTTCCAAAGAAATAAGAGCGTCCACCTACTGTATGAGCAATTGAAGGTAATACAGAAGGGCAAACACGGTTTATGAATTCGTTTTACTGAAAAGAATTCTCATTTCTGTCATTTTTTGAATTAATGCTTTGAAAACTACAGATTTGACATATATTCTCCAGGTTTTGGTCAACACAAAAGAATATGTATTAGAAAATGCCATAGTAAATACTAGAATATAGTAGAAATAAGAAATGTTTTAAAGTTGTGCTTTCATTCTGTTTATTTCTGTTTCTATATGTTATTTATATTTGCTAATTTACAAAGTAAATTTCATTTCTTACACAAGGTTTCTTTCAAAATAAAAACACTGAATTGGAACATAAAGCAAAACAGTTTGAAAGCATCAATAAAAATAAAGTCTGATTTTCACAAACACACATTAATTTTATATATTTTATATTCTTTACTGAAAGTTTCAGCATTCATTAAGTTGAAGATGTCAATACTCATGATGACTTGAAACAAGATTAAAGAATTGCAATAGTAGTTAAAGGACAAAGGGCAAATAGAAATAATTTAAAGCCACTTAACTGTATGAGCACTCAAAATAAAAGTTCATTCATCACAGCACAAATTTACATAAACCCATGAGATAAACTTAAATACTATAGTTTATTTGGAGAAGGACTTACTATTGTAGCTATCTAATCAAATACTTTTAGATGGAATTTACTTTTATACATATGATTTAAAAATACCATATGCTGCAGGTTTCCAATTCAAGGAGAGAAAGATGGAGTTGATAATTCTTACTGTTATGTTATCTTTTAGCTATCCAGATGAAATTCTGCAGTACTTAATTCAATTCCTTCACTTTATATTTGCATTCTAGCCGAGGGGTGTCTCAGGGCATTACAGTGTCTTTTTTGAAAGTTTTAGGGATGTTACTCTCCTACAATTGCAGTAAACATTTGTCAAGAAGTCAAAATGTGGGGCTGGAGTGGTGGCTCCAGCAGTTACAGTGCTTGCCTGCATGTGTGAGTACACAAGTTCAAACCCCAGCACCATATACACAACAATGTCTCTGGAGCAACAAAAGCCACATGAAAAACAAATAAAATAGATTCTTTCTCTCACTGTCCCTCTCTCTTAATAAAAGAAGTTAAAATGTACTTTTTTGTAATGACACCACACACTGGATTGTGTTTTAGGAAGTTAAGGATGTATTTTTATATAAACTATATGCCTTAAAGCAAAAAAAAAAAAAATTATCTAAACCATTTAAAGGATTATAATAAACATCTCCGAATCCCCTATGGAGGTTAAGGAAGTGAACATTGTTAGAATTGCCCTCCATCTCCACTAAGTATCAAGAGTAATAACTAATGTGGATTTGGGTTAATTAGCCCCTTACTTTAGATACATGAGTTATATGAGATCTCTAAACAGAAGCTGCTTCATTATGAGTATTTTAGCTTTATATGAATGGAAGCATTTGCATGAATCTAAGACTGGAGTCGTTCTCTCTATTGTATGTGTGCAGTAGATAGTACAAACATCTGACACGTTCTTTCATTTCTATGGGTTACTAATAACAGCCTCTTACTTCCTCCCCCAATTATTCCAAGAAGTGTCCTTTTCTGGCAGCAACATAAATGTTGGAAAGTGTGTTTCCATGTACCTTTGGTGCCCCAAAGCTAATGACTAGCTGAGAAGAGGCAAGTGTCTGTTCTACTCACCACAATAGGGAGAAACATCCTGAAATGATTGATGCTCTAGGGCCCTAGTCCTGTGGATCAGCACAATATTAAAACTTTGAGAAGACAACTTTACTCAACATTTCACCAGTATTTCTGCTTCTAATGTTTTCCTTGAATTTCAATTTTTTCCCCTAGAAAATCATGTTGCAAAGATCCCCTTTACCCAAATCTCTGTTTCATGTTCTAATTCACGGTAACCCAACCAAAATCAACCAGATTCAGAAATGACCCCAGGATTCTTGGACTCCAGCCAAAATGGAGTAACAGGGAATAGATTTCCCTTCCTTCCTGAAACAGCTCGACAAGGTATGTGAGCCACTGGTGTTCAAGATGGTGGTTCCCAGTGAATAGAGGACAGTAATCACTGAGAATTGGGAAACAACTGAGGTGGGCCCTACAACTGACGCTTCAATTATATTTTCCAGGAACTTGGGTGAAGCCCAGAAATCTCCCTGAGCTGAGGAATTGAAGCTTGGAGTGCAGACAGATGGAGATGGACAGATGCCAGGAAGAAAGACTAGCCAAGAGGAGAGAGCAATGATGATGGGCAAGTTGGTCGTTTCCGGGTGCTTTGGTATATAAGCAGAAGGTACATACCTATTGGTCAAAGCTCACATTGATTCCTTAAATAAGATGATTATAGGAAAAGCCATCAATCGGAATCCCTTAAATGGTACTCCAATTAAAGGGAGACTGATTTCTCTCTTTCAAACACATTAATAATGTGTTTACAACTGAACATTCTCACTACTGATATCTTGATTCTAAACTAGCCTACAAGTCTAGATTTTTTAAAAAGAATACTAAAACTGGTGACATCTTCCCTCTTGTCTCAATATCAGACAATAATCAATTCAGAAAAAGAGAATGGCTATCATCACAACACAGGGCAAAAAAGATAAAACTCATTTTGCTTCCCTTCTTCAGTAAGTTCCAGTTATTTTTTTTAATTAATTGAATATGGACTTACAATTGAGCGGGAATCATTATCAAACAATCAAGAACAAATGTATATTTACATAGTTAGTCAAAGCTGATGCCATGTCATGGATGCCCCCCTTGGGTTCCCCATGGTTCTGTGTTTCTCCCAAATGAACCCCTGTGTTAAATGGACTTCTCATGGAAATTGGAGATCTCCTTGTGAAATGATTCCCCCATTCTTCCTCCCTCCAGTGTCCTAGAAATCCTTCCTAATCCTTCCCCCCTCCCTGCACCCCTCTGTATGTCTCCAGGTATCCTAGGCAAAGTTCCCTCTGTGTAAAAATTCATACATTTTGAGGTTATTATTAGCTTAGCCATCTAGCCTACTGTTTCTGATTGTATTCTAGTTATTCTTTTTAAATATTTAGTTGTTGAATGGCAGAGTCACATCCATCTTGAAACCCAGTCTCAAACCTGTTCACCTATACTGCACACCTGTCAACCTCTTTTTGCCTGGAAGTCCCTTTTAAAGAGATATATAGTCTGATGAAAAGCATAAAAATTGTTCAAAGGAATCTTTAGTGTAAAATTCATTTCAGACCAAATTTTTAATAAAGATGTAAAATAGGGGCTAGAGCAGTCGCTCAGCAGTTATGGTGCTTGCCTGACATACTCAAGGATGTGGGTTCAGACCCCAGCACCATGTACACAACAAAGTGTAGGAGCAACAAAAGTCACATGAGAAACTAAATAAAATTTATTCTCTTTTTCTCTCTCTCTCACTGTTCCTCTCTTACTTAAAAATAAATAAATAAGTTAACTTTATAAGGTAACTATTTTCAGTAAACACAACACTTTTTTGTTTAATAGTGTAACACTTATTAATTTGGCTACTTTTTAAATACGAATTTGAGTTGAGGATATAGTTCAGAGGTTGAGTATGTACTTAGCATAATTGAGGCCTTGGCTTTGATCTCCAGCACCAAGGAAAAAACATGTAATTTTTGTTAAATGTATCTTTGATAATAAGGAAAAAGAAAAAAATAAAAATAATAACACAAGACCTGTTGAAATATATTCAGATGCAAGTGAAAGAAAAATAATTTAGAAATGAGTCATTAATGGCATTGAAATATTTAGAAAATGATTAGAAATCATTAGTGGCATACTCTATGAAACAGAAATAAAATATTGACCAGAAAGAATAAATATAAAGTAAGGGAAAAACAATGAGATGCAAACAGATCTAATTTGGATTTTTAAAAAATAATTTAATATGCCTAAAAACCTTCAATGGAAACATAAGTGATGCTATGATCAAAATAAGCAGAAATAAGAATATATAAGATATCAACCTAGGGTTTACAGACATTATTAATAAAAATTAAAGTATTACAAATAAAATTATAATTTCATAGAAAAAGTACTGGAAATGAAAAAGTTATGAATCAGCACATCACATTTTTATTTCTGCTTCACTGCCAAGCAAGGTGAACTCTTTTTGGGGTGCAGTCAAACTTGTATGTGGATAAATTTATTAACACAATGCAAATTGTAAATGACAGAAATCACTCACTTAGAAATAAGTATATTTAGACTGAATTCCTCAATTTTTAAATTTTGAATGCCCGGTGTAAATTATGTGATGGACACTATTAAAATCGCTGGAGCTGCTAATGATGCATTCTTTTCAGATAATTACACACTTGTGAGGGAAACAAGCCAAAAAAATTATTTAACAAATTAATTGTTATTAGTTCTCACACTTCGGTGGTGTAGATTTACAATAGCCATGAAGTTGAAGTTACTCAAAAATTGCTCATGCACACACACACACACACACATACACACACATATCCTCCCATTGCTCTTTTTTCTTTTTCTTTATAGGGCTGAGGACTGAACTCAGGGCCTTGCGCATGCTAGGCAAGCGCTCTGTCATTGAGTTAAATCCCCAAACCCTCATTTCTAAGTTTGTTTCCTCAGTACTGGGGACGGAACCTGGGGCTTTGCACATGCTAAGAAAACACCCTGCCTCTAAGTTACACCCCCAACTTTTTAAAATTTTAATTTTGAGACAGAGTCTCACTCAATTGCCTGGGCTGTCTATGAGTTTACCATCCTCCTGTCTCAACCTCGCAAGTTGCTGGGATTATTGGGGTCTGGGCCACCACATTCTTATTTTCTACTATGGCTAAGGAATTCTCCTTGCTCTTTGTGTAAAAAGGAGGAGATGGACTATCTGCATATTTACTGCGTAGACGCAGATTCAGCCTGTAGCATTCATGATGCAAAAATAGGAAAGGAAGAACCGACGTGTAAATTGGGGACCACATCAACGCTGTAATTTGAACAACCATTTTTTTTTTTTTTTTGGTACCAGGGATGATTGGACCTAGAGGTGCTAAAACACTGAGCCACATCCCCATCTATTTTTTATTTTGAATTTTGAGGCAGGGTCTCACTAAGTTGCTTAGGGCCTCCTTAAGTTGCTGAGGCTGGCTTTCAATCTGGGACCCTTCTGCCTCAGCCTCTCAAGGCCACTAGGATCACAGGGCTGCACCACCACACCTGGAAACAATTGATTTCTTGGTAGTATATTTTAGAGTAAATAAGTGTTTCTAGAAAAGAGAATGAGAAGAGATATGAATTGAAAATAATGTGCTCTGATTGAAAAAACATAACTTTTGTGATGTCTCATGAGTGACATGAATTTGCTCAAAAGAATTGGACAATATGCACCACAAAATATCAAGATACAACTGCATAAAACAAAACGCAAAAGCAGTAATTGGATCTCTTTGAAAATATGTAGACTATGTTTGACCCAGAGAACCAAAGAATATCTGGACTGTTTCAATTTCACAAAAAAATTACAAATTAAGTAAGAACACACAATGTATATGTGGAGTTGGTGAACAAGAGCCAGAGGAAAGGGTTCCCACTGGCAATGAAAAGGAGAGAGTGAAAATAACTCAATAAATGGGGAGCGGATTATGAATGGCCTGAGGCCACCGTGGTGCTGCGGGGTAGAAGGACTGCAAGCAGTGTGCAGCACACACACATCTGTCTTTGCGAGTTCCCTCATTGCTGCCTTCTTTGCCACAGCAAGAACAAGGATGTGTGTTGTGCTTAGGAACTCAAACATCCCCCACAATCTCATGCCTTGAAGACTCGGTCCCCAGTGCAGCAGTGCTCAGAGGTAGGGGCTTTGATTGGACTATGGGGACTCTGAGCTAAGGAATGGATTAAACCACTCATGAATTAGTAGCTTAATGTTAGGGGAAGAGTGTTTTATAAAAACACTCTCTCTACTTCGTGGCTGCCATGAGGTGAGACTTTCTGCTTGGCCACAAGTCCCCACCATGGTGCTCTGCCTCATCATAGACCAAGAAACAAGAGAATCAAGAGCCCATGGACTGAAATCTCTGAATCTGAATGAGCACTTTCTTCTTTCCAGTTTTTTGAGCTGTTTTTTTTTTTTTCACAGTGATGGAAAACTTACTAGCACAATGTGTATCTTTCATTTCACCAAAAAATGTGGAATTTTTCAATTTGTTAAATTACTTATAATACCATTTCTTTCCTGGGTAACACAAGTTGCTCATTGTTGTAAAAGATATAAGTATTTAAAATATACAAACTTTTTAGAACAGTGAGGAGTGGTAACATTGGCAACATGGTACTGTAAGAGTATGGACTAATGGGAGGTGGATCACAGGGAAGGTCTTAAGCAAATCTGCATCCCATTTCTTCTGATTCCTCCTTACATAAGGGAAACACTAGGAGCATGCAGAGTTTATGGCTTGGGATGATAACCCCACTGAATCCAACCCACCGATCTGCACTCTGCATGGGTAGCTTCATTGGTACACAAAGCTTTTTAAAAAGGTTCTACTGTAGGTTTTGGAGTGGTGGCTCAGCAGTTATGGCACTTGCCTGGCATGCACAAGGATGCAAGTTTGAACCCCTGCACCATGTGCACAACTAAATGTCAGAGCAACAAAAGGTGGATGGAAAACGAAATAAAATTTATTCTTTCTCTCTCTTTCACTGTCTCGCTCTCTTAAAAAAATGCTGTACAATAAAAGATTTTTTTTTATTTTTTTGCCTTATTGGGATTGAACTCATGGCTTTGCAGATGCCAGGCAAGCGCTTACTGATGGAGGGGGGAGGGTTTGAGATGAGGTCACATTCTCTGCTCCTGCTAGTGAATGGGGTTTGCAGATTTCAGTAGCAAAAATAGCCTGTTTCTAGTGTTTTCAGCTATTCCCAGTTAAAACTGGGAATTTGGGGTGGCTGCAGGTTTCTGCAGCTGAAATTGCGTTAGCAGCTCCCCAGCTAAGAGCTGGGTTTTTCCCAATACAGTTGAGCGGTGCTTTACAGCTCTTGTTGTGACATTTCACTCAGGGAATTCAGCACCAATCTATTTTTGGGTTCTTCTCTCACGAATTTGAATGATAAAATCCATGGACAACCTCAGAAGGGAGGAGTTAAAGGAGTAGAATTTATTTAAGGAAGGAGAGCAGAGTCTTTGCAAGGTGGGGGGGGTACCTGGAAGCAGGATACTGTCTTATGTGTATTAGTCTGGCATTTATATTGGTTTGGGGTATCAGCCTTGATTAAGATTCATGTAAAGCAGGCATGGAGAAAAGCACCAACATCATTGGTTAAACTCTATGTAAAACAGGCACTGAAACTAAGCACCAAAATCGTTGGTCAAAATCTATGCAAAACAGGTATCAAATCTTTCCTAGCTCCTATCTTTGTCTGCTCCCATTTCTTAGTTTTCCTGCCTCTGGGACAAAGGAGTTGCTCCTATATGTGAGCCTCATGGTCTTTTGCATCTGAAATACCTGAGCATGCACATTAATCCTTCTATACTGGCCAGCTTCTCGGTGTGGCTGAATGGGGCCCATGGTCCTAACTACCTAGCCATTTTACTGTGTCTCCTAATCTGTCTCATTAACACTGAGTTATAGCCTCAGCCCTTTTTCCACTTTACTTTGGAACAGTGTCTAAAGGCCAATTCCCTAGGCGGGGCTCAAACTTAGGATCCCCCTTCCTCAACATCCCAGGTAACACCACCATGCATAGCGGTACATACATTAAAGGAACTTCTAATAAATTGTGGTTTCTGTTTGTTTTCTAAAATCAAGTGCTGTCATTCCTATAACAAATTGCCATTAAGAAAATTAAACAGAATGGTGTTCTGAAGAGTGACAGGCATTGCACAGGGAACTGTACTTCAGGCTGGGTTGTAAAGGAAAGCATCTCATGGCGGGTGGTTGCAACTGAAATCTCATAGAATTCTTTCACCATGCAAAGCTTTCCAAGGGCAATTTCTCTAAGCTTAAGGAAAATAGTCTAGAGGTACAGGAAAGAAAGCAATGGAGATGAAGTACAGTGAAGAAGAGAGGAAAAGTAGGAGATGAGGTAAGAAAAGGACCAGACCCAGAGCAGATTTTAAACCACAACAGGAATCTTGAATTTCATTCTGCATAAAATGCCAAGGCTTTGGGTTTTACATAGTAAAACAATATCACCAGGGGAGCTGTGCAGTAAAAGCAGCGCAGGGGTGTTTTGGTAGACTTTTGATTTGATTTTCTCCTTATTCTGTTTTCCCAGGTTGGAAAGCTAAGTCTGTTTTCCAGAGTCCCTTTCAAAATGGTTCTGCATGAAATGAAGGTTCTGTCAATTATATCCTTCATATGGAAGAAGGAAGTAAATGCACACAATTTCCAGCAACTCTTAGATTTAGCCAATAACAAGGCTGTGGTTGCTTTTTTAAAGGTTCTGTATCTGAGGTCTCCTAGGTATTTTAATAACAAAATAACCTCTTGATTGGTGCCAAGTCTTCAAGTCAGAGTGTCAATACCTCTTCCATGGGTTCTGGATGTCAGTAAATTCTGGGGACAGTGATAATTTTCCCAATTTCTACAAAATCTGATTCATAATAGGTTGGGGAATTAAATTTAAATTGTAAATGTTCAAAATATTTGAAAAAAATAATAAAAATCTAAGCTCTCAAGTTAAAAAAAAATCTTAAGCTAAACATCGAAAACACTAATGATAAAAGCAAAACTTGAATAATTAGATCTCACAAAATAAAATTAAATGATTACATATTGGAAAAATACTTGTAAACTATAAGTGTGACAAAAAATATAAAGAACATTCAAAATTCAACCATAATAATAAAAATCAATTCAACAAAAAACTGATAATCTAGTTAGAAAATGAGCTATAGACACTTAGAGACATTTTAATGAAAAGGATATATGGTTTCCAAATAAATACATGAAAAGATATTCCATATCAGTAGTCACTGGTTAAATGGGAATTCAAACTATGAGGATGTATCGTTACACAGCTATCAGATTGACCAAAATAAAAAATACAATAAAAACAAGTGCTGGTGTGGATGCAGGAAAAACTGTACTACTGAACCTGGTCAAGTAGAGTATAAAATGACACTCACTCTCAAAAGTATTTTTCATACTTCTTTAAAAAAATCTAAAAGTCCAGCTACCATACAACCCCATTAATTTATCTCAGGGAAATCCAAACTTATATTTAGAAAAAGAAATCTGTACAAGAATTTTGAATACAGTCTGAAAGAATCCAAATGTCCTTGAACAGGTGAATGGTTTGACAAACTGATATACACATGCCATAGAATACCACCTGGAAATAATACAAAAATGAACTAATCATCATGTAATTACCTAGATGAATCTTCACCGAATAATGCTGAGGGATAAAAGCCAATCCCAAAAGCCTGCGTACTATATGATTCAGTATTTATGACATTCTGAACATGACAAAGTGTTAGGAACAGATAACAGAATGGTAGTTGCCAGGGTGAAGGGATGGTGGTTTCAAAATAAAGACACATTTTCCTTCACATTATGATTTGAATGCATTGCTATTATATAAACCATGATATCTTCCACCAGCGAGCCCACATCTGCAACGTTATGTAGAATTTGGAAGACCAAGTTATAAAAACTTGTGGACAGATTAATTTTATTTAGAAGAGGGTTATTTGTGAAACTGCTTGAAAACCACATTGCATGAGGATTTGCAAGAACCAAGAAAAAAAAATGCTTCAGTGTCTATAAATAGTTGAAGACTTCTGTTAGACGAAGGACATCTATGACAGATGTTCCAGAAATCTGCATTAGGACTAATGAAAGGAAGTTATGAATAGGCAGACTCCAGTTCAAAATAACGAGTTTAAAGGCATAATAATGATCAACAATTGAAGTAGAATCTCATAAAAAACACATCACTCAAAATGTTCAAAGCCAGGATTATAACTGTCCTAATGACTAAAAAGAGAAATTTAGGATGTCAAAGACAGGAAAATAAATGTCTGTAATAAATAAATGCTTCACAATTTTTAAAAATCATATGTATTCTTTTCCTTTTTACTCCAGCTCATTGAAACTCAAATAAAATTGGTGATCATTTTATCAAGAGAAAAAAATGTTGACTCTTTTAGAAAAATGTAAATTACTATTGAATGCATTAGCCTTTTTGATTTATTGATGTTTTTCAGAATCAATTTTAGTGTAAGTGCATAATGCCTGAAATGTAATCAATCTAATTCATGTATTGTTATCGACAGGAAGTTGTATTTAGTATAAATTTTTTAAGAATGTTAAACTAATTGGTAAGATTTTTCAAATAATTATCACAATTATTAAAATGTTATTAATATTAAGTAACAGGTACTACTTTTGCTACAGAACAATATCACGGAATTATATGAAGATAGCAGAAAGAACTCAAAGGTCATCTCCGTGATCAGCATTATATTATGGATGAGAAAACTAAACCAGAAATAAGTTAAGTAATTTGATTTAAAATTCAATTAAAACTTTATTCTCATTCAATGATGAATTCAAACATCTGCATGTTAATATAAGAGAGGGTGAATCTTTGTACTGATTCACTCTTCATTTGTCATTTGTTTTATTTTTGTGTTTTGAGTACCTTATTGTAATAAACTTATTAAATTAGTGCTCATCCACAAAAGTGCGATTAAAATTGTACAAAGTCTAGGTAAAATAACATGTATGAAGCAATTTTGAAAGCTAAGGGATCTTATTACTGAGAATGACAGTCATGTATCAGGTCATGAATGACTGTTGGAAATACTGGAATTTAGAGATCAGAGTAATACTGAGCTCTTTTTCTCCCTGAATCCAACACAAACTGAACTCTGTCAAAGCCAGTTTATCTCTCTTTAATCATAAAACTATATATCAATAGATTGAATGTGGTTGCACTTATAAGAATTCAATTGTCTTCTATCACATCCAGATGTTAAGAAAGCTTGCAAAGATGGAAGCTTCTCATCTTCTCAATATATTTTTTGTTTGGGAAAATATGATTATTTATTATGAAAGTTTTTCATTTATATTAGTATGTAGTGGCTTTTAGTTTTAATTTTAAGGAAATTTTAATGCATATTAAAATTTTGTTTTAATTTTGTCATGAAAATTATCAATAAAGCCCATCTAAAGAAAAAGGTTATTGCTCTCAATGGATTTTAAGTGTTCAATAGTTTTTGACTGAGTAGTTTGAGAACAACCATCAAATATACATGATATATTTAAGCAAATCAAATTTTATGTCAGCTTTTCAACTCATTTTACTGAAGGCAAAAGGATTATCAGTATGTTTTAGAGCATGAACATCAAAGTGTCTTCTTTAGGATACAGGAAAAATATTTTCCAGAATTTTCAACTTTATAAGAACATTTTCTTTTGCATAGTAAGGAGAAAGCATGAACAAGATGCTCAGAAGTTCTGCTCTCACGGAGGATGTGTGGCCGGCGATCAAGCAGGCAAACAAAATAGTTTCATCATGTGATCAATGTTATGAAGAAATAAACAAAGAAACAGACTAGAAAGGGTTTCGTGAGAAATATGATAGAATTTAAGTGAGGTAGGCATCACGAATACAAATAATAATAAGTTCTAGAGAGGATGTAGAGAAAAAGGAGCACTTTTACACTGTTGGTGGAACTGTGAAATAATATGACCACTGTGGAAATGAATACTGAAGTTCCTCAAAAGACTTGTATGGAACCACCATATGACCAGAATGACCCTTTTTCAGTGTTTACCCTGAAGGCTTAAAGTCATCTTACCATCTTACCACAGTGACACATGTATACACATTTTTATTCACAATTTACTATAGCCAAACTATGGAACCTGCCTAGGTGTCCATCAACAGATGAGTGGATACATAAAATGTGGTGTATATACACAATGGAGTTTTATTCAATTGGAAAGAGAAATGAAATTACGGAATTTGCAAGAAAATGGATATAACCAGAGATCATTGCATTAAGTGAAATAAGTTAAACTCAGAAGGTGAAGAGTTGTATATTTTCTCTCATATGGGGAAGTTAGAGAGGAAAACAAAAGTTGGGGCAGATCTCCTAAAAATCAAGGAGAGATCAGTAGAGGAAAGGGATCAAGAGGTGATATGCAATGGGGGGAGGAAGGAAATGCTAGGAAGGGATATTAGCCAAATTACATTGTTATAATGTGTGCACATATAAATATATAACAACAAATCCTACTGATATGTGCCACTATGAAGTGCATGTATGAATATATAACAACCAGTCCTACTAATATGTGCAAGTAGAAGGTGCATGTGTGAATGTATAACAACAAATCCAACTGATATGCATAACTTTAAGGCACCTATAAAAATGCAGAAAAAAAAGAAGAATTTAATTCAAGTAGGCAAGGTCTCTGTGGAGCGAAATTGGAATTGAGACTTGAATGACAAAAATGAGCCAGACATGAAAGATTCATGGAAAAGAGCAGAGGGAGCAACTAGAGCGAAACCTAGAATGGAACAGCCTTAGTGTTTCAAAGGCCACTGAAATTGGCATTTAGTGAAAGAGAGACAAGGACTGGAATATTCAGTCCCATAGGTGTGCAAAGGTTATACAAGACCTTTAAACTGTCCCACAAACCGGTTTTACATAGAGCACAATGAGAAGTCAATGAAAGTTTAAGGTAGGGCTTGGAAGAAGTAAATTTGGAAGGAGATATCTGGTCCAAATTAAATTTCTAAAATCTCTGTAAGTGTAATAGAATTTATTGAATTATAATGGAAGTCAGAGGGCAAAACAATAGATTACTGCTCCAGTCTAGGAACTGAAGGAGGTTAGCAAACTGAACCGTTCCAATACTAGAGCTGATAGACTGATGTACAGGACTTAAGATGTGAAGAAATAGTTCAAAAGGGATGATGTCCAGTTATTTTACCCTGAGAAATTGTGTAGATGGTAGTTTCATTGAGATGTGACAAAATTCATTAGCAATAATTACTGGGGAATTTTTTTCAAGAACTTGGCCTTGCCAAATTTGAGTTTCATATGAGATGTTTCAGTAGAAATTTTGTGTATTTAATTTTTGGTTATACTGGAGATTGAACCCCAGGGTGCTCTACCGCTGAGCTACACCCCCAGCCCTTTGATTTTTTTTTCTTAAGACTGAGTTTCACTAAATTTCCCAGGCTCTCCTCATACTTGTGATCTTCCTGCGTCAGCCTCCCCAGTTGCTGGGATTGCAGGTATGTGCCAACATGCCTAGGGGAGTATAGAATCTGATTAAAACAAATTATACATTTCCAGAAAAACATGGAGAGCTGCATTATGTTTGCTGTAAATCTTCAATCTATGAGTACCTAAATGATCATAACATTCAAAATGAATATTGGCTGAGTAAAAAATGGAGTATTTACTTCTTTTATTCTTGATTTATTTTTCATTTTGTCTTCCAATTAATTCCTTCATTGTCAATTAGCCTCCTATCTTGCTCCATATGAAAAAATAATGATGGAACAAACATGAAATCTGAGTATCTCACTTATTGAAATCTCCTTAAATAGATTCCTACATTCAGATATTTCATATAAATTGAAACAGCATTAATATTTACCTACCATATGAAAATATCTGGGATACCTAAGAAAATTAAGGTTCCATACTAAACTGCCTATTAAAATTGTTTATCGATTTTATCAATTATTTAGTCAAACCCAGAAACTCAAAGGTCAAATGTTTTCCCTCATTTGTGGATCTCAGAGCAAAACCCAGGCTTGGGTGAAAGATTATGCTCAAATACTGGGCTCACCAAAGTCGAAGTAACACAAAATCTATTGGGAAACATACATATGTAGAAGGAGAGGGAAGAAGACAGAGGGAAGGGAGAGGGAGGGATGATAAGCAGAGATCTAGGGAAAGTATCTAAGATTCTAAAATGTAGCTTACTCTTCACATCCCTGACAAGTCAAATAATATTAATGCAATCATTTAATTCTGGAAAATGCACAATCATATATATATATGTAATATTAACATTAATATATATTATGGGGGAAATATAGAAAAGTCAAGAGACTGGGGTGTGAGTGATGTGAGTGATGATTCTGGATTAGGAGCATATTATATTGTTACTATATATGCATTTATGCATATGCATTTTTGTTTGTATAATAATACAACTCTTCAATGAAATTAACAACACTGTTTATCAGATAGGTTCTTCCTATATATGTAGTCATATATGTGCATATTCAATCGTTCATTTTCTTGAAAACACTGAATCTTTACCCTGGCCTACGTACCCTGCTAAATGTTAAAGATATGCACATGGAAGGGCAATGTCTCCACTGTAGAGTCCAGTGGTACAGTCTAGTAACACTGCAGAAATGGCAAGTAGCACTTTGGATTAAAGAGAATGGCAATCACAGAAAATTTAGTGGAAATGATGTGAGGTGTTATAGCAACTTCCTGGAAAAGTTAAGAAATATTTTGTAATATTTTCCATGAAATTTGGAAAAGGTGGTGAAAAAGGTTAGTTCAGGCAAGGGGAATAGCATGTATTCCAAGTGTTATATTGTAAAACATATTGTGATAGCATTTTAAGAATAAAGAGGTTGCTGAAAGAGGAAAAAAAGAAACTAGGAAGAGAGAGGAATTTATTTTAATAATCCACAGAACCCCTCTGAACTTCATCATTTGGGAACTGACAATGCCATTCATTTGCATGAAGGTCCTGAGAGGAAGATGGGTAGGAGACTGAAAATTCCAAGCGGAAACATCCAGTAGTGTGCACAGATTTGGAGGAAGATAAAAATGCAATCATTCAAGCATCATAATAGCAATGAGTGTTTAAGATAAGAAAACAAATAGGATAATGGTTCAAATGCAAAATGACTAATGCAGTGTTAATACAGAGACAACTCAAAGGGGAAAAAGCCTATGCAAGAAACTGAGTAGAAATAGAGACAGGAAGATTGAAGTACAGGGATGTAGCTTCATAAAAACAGAATGTTGTGAGGAAAGATGAATTAATAGTATCACATGATGCAATTGTAAATTAAATAGCATAACATTTAAACGGATTTTGATATAGTGAAGCAAGATGAAGGAAAAGAATACAGTAATTGGCCTGTCACCAAGCAATGTTCAGAATTTTTTAGGAAATTGTGTAGATTTTTGAACAATGTAATTCAAGAGAAAGCTCTTTGGGGAAGTTTGAAAGACAGTTAAAATGTTTTCAGACAGCACAGCAAAAAGAGATTAAGGAAATAGAGATCTTCAGTCTACAGAAAGGATGACTTAATGCAGGTCTCGAGTAGTCCTTTATGTGAAGGACTCTTAAGTGGAGAGTTTCCTTTGGAACAAACCCTTGGAAGTCAAGAAGTTAAGACTAAGTTATTTCACTGGGAAATACTGTATTGTACCTTAGAAGAACAGAAAAGTTGGTGGTAAACAGAATTCATCTTTGAGCTTCTTTGGGGTGGGAAGCATTTGGGATGAATAATATAGATACATGTTATGGTACCTATAGGAACACCAATATTAAATTGAGGAAATAATGCCTTAAGTGAAGTGTGTTTGCCTGTTTTGTTTATAAAAACAAAAGACAACATAATTTATGTTGCAGACTACTTCAATGCAACATTTTATATTAATTAAACAGGTTTTACTTCCAGTTAATAAATAATATGTCACTTTAATATTTCCTTGAAGATTCAGTTGTAGATACACTTTTACATTTTTAGAAGAAATAGCATTTGAATAGTAAAATCTTACTTTTTTTCTTTGATGGCCTCTGGACCTGAAATGTATTATTAGCACTAGAATCATGAGTTAATATGTATTAGGTAGTGTCATTTCTGTACTCTTGGAGCATATGAGAGTTGCAGCTATGTAATTCAGCAACAAAAGTAAATGTAAATTTGGTGAATTATTTTTGCAATCAATGACAAAAGTGTAAATTTAAATTATCCTGACAATTCAGGTCTATTATGCATTTTATTGACACCATTAGTATGAAATGGCAAAAAACTTTCTGCTTAGCTATACATAAGAACTCTCTAGACTTTGACGGTAGCATACTGTGTTCTACTAATATTTTTTATTTATTCTTTAACCTCCTTTCATAAAAATGGACTGTAACAGAGTGACAGATACTTAAATAGAATTGAGGGTCTTCTTCCTGGCCAAATTTAAGATGGAATTTACTGTGTTTCCAAGAAGAAAAAGAATATCTTCAAGGATAGTCTTCTTGGATACAAATTTAGCCACTATTGATTATATTACACTCTAGTTGAAGTAACTAATCCTTCAGCTGATGGCAAATGGAAGTAAAATGGTCTGATTGTTTCACTTTGAATTTTAAAAGGCACACAGTCAAGTTTAAACTTAGCCAGCTAAAAATAAAATAATGGAAAAAGGTGTTGTCAGCTAACTCAATAAAAATAGAAATGTTTTCATTACTTCAAAAATAATGAAAATATATTTTAGTAAAGAAGAAATCAACACTTCATTTCCCAACACTATTTTAAAAACAGATCATAGATAGACAATGTATGGAAATCATAGGAAACAAAATTTAGACTTTCAAAATAATTCATGAAAATGAACTCCCTGCTCTATAAATATTTATTATTAATTACAACAAAATTTTCCAAAGATATTTTTCATTAGGGGTAATGGAGAAAACAAAGTCTATGTATATATAAATGCATGCGCATATATAATATAAAATACACGTACATGCACACAACATGTATGTGCACATGAATGTGTGTGTCTATGTGTGTACATGCTTTAGATGTCTAGTTCTCAAAGAAATGAAGGATAAAATGGAAGCAGTTTTGTTTTTGAAGATCTTATAAAATAAATTTAAAAAAATACTCTGAACATTTTAACACATAGTATGTATTACATTTAATCAACTGTGGCATATTATAAATGTTTTTTCAAACACCTGTGTATTAAAATATAAGGGAAATTACTGCTAATATTTCTCATTGGAACTGGCGATTTGTATTTAACATGAATGCCAAAGAACAATTGCTAGGGAGAAAATCTGTACCCACTGGTGTTTTCAGCATTAGTTGTACTTAGCATATTGCTTTTGAAAATAATAGGGTCAATCATTTCTTTTCAGTTCAATGACAGAAATTGCACACCATCTAAATTAGGACTAATGCATCACTACCATGTTGGTTAAATAGTCAATTTACCTAAATTTCAGTTCCAAATTTAAAAAATATATATATAATCTGCAAATTTTTAAACAAATGCTATTGAACAATGCAAGTTTGCATTTTCTCACACCTGTAAAACACCAAATAGGATCAGAACTCCACATTTAAAAACTCACTGAACATTATTTTTATAGTGGAGACTGATATATCAACATATTATTTCATATGAATTCTTTGGCAAAGCAAAAATATATTAAAAGGGGGTTATGGTGTTAATTCATTAGCAATTAAAATAGGCATTTATGAGTTCAGATAAAATTATTAAACCTAGAGAAATATATGCTGAAGACAATTAATAGTCATGATATTCTTTTGGCCTATTAACATATTTTGCTGTAAATATAGTTTAAACTCTATACTGAAAAAGGAAATCAAAGAATACTCAGAAATGTTTATATAAAATGTTGCTCTTAATTCATTTGTTTTATAAAATGAAGCTTACTAAGAGTCCAGAACTATGCAAGCTGCTTACAATAAAGACAAGTACAAAATGTCGTTCCTCAATTTGATTGAGAATCCTGTTCTGGAGACTGATGTCATAATCTAGCTTTATATCTCTGAATCCATCATCAACTGTGCCCCTCTCTCTCACGCCCATCATGTACAGTAGCATACCTCTATTCCTCAGCTGTACGAAAGACTTTCCCACCTTAGATGTCTATGCTCACACTTCCTTGTGCTTCAGATTCTGGACTTGAACAGCTCCTTTTCAACCTCCAAATATTTGGCGTTCACTGCTAGCTGCCTCCTAGGTATGCCTATCTCCTGTTAATTTTGTTCAAATTTAAGTTTGGGAGAAGAGATCATGTTTGTTGCAAGAATATCAGTCCATAATTGCTTAACACCCTTTGTCATTAGAACCAATCTATTTCTCAGTTGTAACCACCGAAATCAAGCAAAAATCTGCTGAACATTTTACCTAAAATAGCTTTTGCTTCCTAAAACACAGTCAACACGTGATTATTCGTTACTTTTTCTTTTTTCTTTCTTTCTACTTATTTTTGTTATTTATTTATTCATGCTTTAAAAGGGGCAGGAAACAATATTACTATGAGTTTCTTTTTTAAAGAAGACACTTCAATCAGTTTAAATGGATTGACATAGAAAAGTGCAGACATTAAAGGGCATTAGAAGTAGAATCGACATTTTATTAGTAAAATGTAAGAAAAATGTTAATCATTCCATGTAAGTATTCCAAAAAGAAGAACACTTCTGGCAGAATAAAATAGATTTTATTCACATCGATTAAAAGGTGCCTGATAAAATTATAAGGGGCCAAATGTAATTGCAATTATTCAGCAGTAGTTAATCCTAGGTTGGAACGCAGATAAATTTTCACATCTGAAGATACAAGCATTGCGGAAAACATTGGAGAAGATCGATTCCTATTTGATAGACACAATGTTGAATTTATGAGGATGGAAAAGAGAGAGAGAAGATATAGTCAGAGACCCGAGCAAATCAAAAAAAGAATAATTCCGTAGAATAAAGTTAAAGCTAAAAGTGCTAACAAAATTTAAGAAGATAAATTTAAAAATCATGCTGGATTTAGTAATGAAGGTTCTCTATTCTCTAGACAAAAGAAAAACTTATGTGACATACAATTTTTTTGCTACTGATCTGCATGTGCACAAAAACTTTTTATTTTTATAAAAGAACAGCAGGAAAAGAAGTCAAATTAGTGATGAATAGTGGACATCTCTCCACTCTCACAAAGCTGATTATAAATCATATATAATTGAAAAAACAGGAGATTTTTTTGCTTCTGGCACACCCATATTTTGCAATGTATTTAGCTAGCACACACAACTTAAGTTGACAATACAACTGAAAATGACTGCGTAGAGCAAAATGAATAGAATGCAATTTGTCAGGGAATATTACTTCATCCAAACAATCCTATCCATCCTCAAGTCCTGTTTCCAGTTGCTTTGAAATTCTAAGATGCCTAACCACTGTTAGTGAATTATGTACATTTCCAAGAAGAGGTTCACATTGTTCTGTGAATCTGAGGAAACTAACCTCTGTTGAGAGAGGGATATTTCTAAGACCTGTACAGCAACAGTTGAATTTGAACTTCTATGTTAGAGTATTCCACACACAAATAATGATTTGACTTAGCTACTGGGTTTGTAAAATTCTCTTGGTTACTTCCTGTTCATGCACAACAGGCATTTTACGCGAAACAAATCACAACAAACTTCTTTAATGTTTCTGAGAAGGACTTTCTTATTTATATATACCCGCAGATGAAGTATTATTTTTACAGTATCTTGCACTTTTTACTGAAATTTAAAAAGGATGTAGAAAACTCCACATGTAATTATAGGGACTGCTGAATTTTCACAAACTAATCAAACAGAAATAATCAGCTCTCTGATCAATAAAAGGAATTATGCTAATACCCCAGAATCCCTCCTTATTCCCATTCAATGCTACTCAACAGAGGGTAAGTACTGTTTGGTTGATTCCAGGCAGCTGGGTTGGGGCAGAGCATCAGGCAGTCCATGGGCACATGAAGGGAATCAGGTGCTGGCAGACAAACCCCAATAGGTCTGCAATCAGCTGATGATTGATGGGAGTCACCAGCCAATCTCTGAAAGACAAAGCCCCCAAACTTCCTCTGCCCACCCCAGATAAGGCCGCTGCCCACCCCAGATAAGGCCGCTGACCACCCAGGCAGTGTATCACTTCCCCTACCTGCCCTCACTCTGGCAGCCGGTGAATCTGGCCCAAGAGCCCCAATCCCAATATAAGCTTTGGTTAGCCCCTTTTAGGCCTGAGTCCTTTTTGAACACCTTATGCCTGATTTTACATTTGATAAGAAAGCATCTGCATTTTTTTCTGATTTTACAAGTATTATCTTGAATTCAGCACCATATATTATTTCACCTCTTCCTATATTTGATACAAACATAATTTTACAAGGTATACTCTTCTGTGTCAGATTCAGATTTAATTAGCCCAGCACCATATCTGTGACATTCAGTAACTATTTAATAGGTAATCATATGATTGAGCCTCATGACTGTCATATTACATTATATACCTACCTTACTATGTATTTTTTCATCTATATTCACTAGTAATTTAAGTAGATTTTTTTCCCTGTTCATTTTCTATGAATCCCCATTGGAGGAGCAGGCAGCAAAGACCTTCTCCCATTCTGTAGGTGCTCTCTTTATGCTATTATTCATTCCCCATGCTGTGCAGAAGCTTTTTAATTTGATACCTTCCCATTTAACCATCCTTGGTTTTATTTCTTGTGCTTTGGGGGTCTTGTTAAGCAAGTCAGAATGTTAGTTCTGCATTTTTTGCAAGCCGTTGTGGAGTTTCTGTTCTAATTCCTAAGTCTTTGATCCAGTTTGAGTTGACTTTTTGCAGGGTGAAATAGGGATAAAGTTTTGTTCTTCCATAGGTGGATTTCCAGTTTTCTAAGCACCATTTGTTAAAATGGCTTTGTTTTCTCCAATGTATGTTTTTGTCACCTTTGTGGCAGATGACTATATCTTTGTGAGTTGCTGATGGCCATCTTGTCTGTTTTGCAAAGATCGTGCTGTTTGTTATAGCTCTGTAGCATAACTTGAAGTCCAATAGTACGATGCCTCCAGTATTGGTCTTTTTGGTCAGGATTGCTTTGGCTATTCTGGGTTCCTTATATTTCCAAATGAATTTTAGAATTGATTGTTCTAGCTCTGTGAAAAAAGGTTGCATTGGTATTTTGATGGGAATTGTACTGAATCTGTATAAAGCATTTGGTAGTATGGCATTTTGATAATTCTGCCTATCCAAAAACATGGGAGGCCTTTCCATCTTCTAAGTACTTAAGAACTTCTTCAATTTCATTATTCAGTTGTCTCTAGTTTTTATTATAGAAGCCTTTTGCCTTCTTGATTAGATTTATTCCCAATTTCTAAAGTTGTTTTCTTTCTTTCTTTTTTTTTTTAGATTATTGTGAATAGAATAGTTTTCCTAATTTCTTTTTCAGCAAATTTATTATTGGAGTATAGGAGAGTAATTGGTATGATTAAATGTATATTCTGCTACTTTGGTAAATTTGTTTATCAACTTTAGAAGTCATCTACTGAAGTTTTTTGGGGGAGGGGAGTATCTTCTAATTATAGGAAACAGATAATTGGACTTTATCTTTTTCTATTTGTATCTCTGTAATTTCCTTCCCCTGCCTAATTGTTCTGGCTAGAGTTTCAAGGACTATGTCGAATGAGAATGATGTAAGTGAACATCCTTCCTTGTTCCTATTTTAGAGGAAACGGTGTCCAGTTTTTCTTCACTAGGTATGATACATATGAGTTTGTCACATATAGCCTTTATAGTATTGAGGTAAGTTTCCTCTACCCCCTAGTATCTTTAATGTTTTAGACATGAGCATATGCTTGATTTGATTAAAACTTTTCTCTGCTTCTGTTAAGATAATCATGTGATTCTTGTCTATATGTCTATGTTTCGTGGTGAGTTACATTTATTAATTTGTATATGCTCATCCAATCTTGCATCTCTGGAATGAAACCCACATGATTGTGATATCATTAATGTGTTTTAAAATGAGTTTTGCCAACATTTCATTAAGAATTTCTGCATCTAAAAAATAAAGAATTTTTGCATCTAAGTTTATCATGAATAATGATCTAAATTTTTCTTTCCTTGATGTGTTTTTGTCTGGTTTTGATATCTGGGTGAGACTAGTTTCATAGAATGAATTTTACAGAGTCTACTCCCTTTCATGAAATAATTTAAGGAGTATTGACATTACTACTTCTTCAAAGTTCTGGTAGAACTTGGCTGAGAATCAATCTGGTCCTGGGCTTTCTTCAGATGGAAAATTTTAATTGCTGTTCAATTTTATTACTTGGTACTTGTCTGTTTCAATGTTCTATATCTTGATGGATCACTATGAGTAGGTCCTATGTGTCTAGAAATTTGTTAATATCCTTTAGGTTTTCCAGTTTATTGGAGTATAAATTTTTCTTAAAAAGTTTCTAATGATCCTCTGAATTTCATTAATGTCTGCAGAGGTATCTCCTTTTTATCTCTAATTTTGTTAATTTGGGCCTCAACTCTCTTTTGGTAAGTTTGGCTAAAAGGTTATCAATCTTATTTATCTTTTCAAAGCATTAATACTTAGTTTCATTAATCCTTTGTGTAATTTTTATTATTAATTTCATTAATTACATTGCTTATCTTAATTATATCCTATATTGTTTATTTTGCTATTGCTTTTCTCTTTATCTAGGCCCTTGCAACATAAGATTAGAATTTATTTAGTATCTTTCTATGTTTTTAATGGAGGAACTTGGTGCTATAAACTTTCCTCTTAGAGCTGATTTCATATTATCCCAGAGATTTTGATGTGTTATATCTCTATTCTCTTGTTTTTAAGAATTTTTAAATGTCTCCCCTAGTTTCTTCTCTGATTCATTTCTCATTTAATCCCCAGGTGTTGGAATGGTTTCTACTTTAGTTTCTATCTGGATGATCTATTTAATGTTGAAATAAATGTATTGAAATCACCCAGTAGTATTGTATTGTAATTTTTAAATTCTTAATGTTTAGAAGGGTTTGCGTTATGTATATAGATACACTGTTGTTGGGGGTGTCAATATTTAAAATCATTACATCTCATTATTGCCTGATTCCCTTAACCAGTATGAAGTGACTGCCTTTGTCTCTTCTGATTAAGTTTGGCTTAGAGTTCACTTTGTCTGATAGAAGAACAGCTACCCCTGCTTGTTTATAGCTACCATTTGCATGGTTTCTTTTCTCATGCCACTTTGTCAAATTGTCTATTTTTGCAACGTGATTCACTAGCAAACAACATATGGTTGATTCTTGGTTTTTAGTCTGCTCAATAAGTATTCTTCTTGACTGAAGAGTTTAGACAATTTACATTCAATGTTATTATAGTCATGTTTTATTTTCTGCCACTTTGATTTATTTGTAATGCTTAATTCAGACATTAAATAACTATTTCAGTATAATTCATTTTTATTTTTCATTTCCTTGGCATGAAATTGCATATTAGTATATTTTTGTAGTGCAAGCATCATGATTATGAATTTTTTTAGTTTCTGCTTATCAAAAAAAGTATTTTTTCTTCAATTCTGAAGGATAATTCTGTTGAACACAGTAATCTTGGTTGGCACCCATTTTCTTTCAGGGTTTGATATATACTATTATAAGACCTCTTTAGTGTCTGGGTCAACAATCAGTTGAAATATATATAGGTTTACCTCTAAATGTGACCTGTCTTTTTTCTCTTGATGCTTTTAAAATTCAGTCCTTATTCTGTATATTAGGCATTTTCATATAATGTGTCTTGATAATTATGTTTTGGGTCTTGCCTATTTGAAGTTCTATATGGTTCATGTTTTGGATTTTTATCTGTTTCCTAAAATTTGGAAGATTTTTTTCAAGTGTTATTTCATTAAAGACATTGTGCATTCCTTTAATTCATATTTTGGATCATTCTTCTACCCCAGTGATTCTAAAATTTGGTCTTCTAATGTTATCTCAGATTTCTTGAATAGTCTGGCCTAGGTGTCTTAACTTCTTTTCTTTATTGTTGATTTTATATACAAGATAATAAATTTTGCCTTAAAGGCCTGAAAATCTATCTTTAAAATGGTCTAATCTGCCCTGGATAACTAAGTGTGTATATATATATATATATGTATATATATATATATACATTGGTTCATGAATGTTTGATAATGTTTCCCCCTCAATTGTATCTCTATATCCATCTAGTAAAAAAATAAATAAAATAAAATGGTCTAATCTATTTGTGATGTTTTCCATTAAATTCTTAATTGAGTCTTTAATTTCCAGGATTTCTGTTGGGTTCTTTTTCAGAATCTCTATCTCATTGTTGAAGTGGTCTTTCACTTATTTACTGTATATTCTAAGTTAGTTTCTTACGTCTTCTTTTAGCACATTGAACATTTTAACTAAGAATTTTTAAAATTATTTCACTCACATTTCCATCCATGTGGTGTCCATGGGGTCAGTTGTTGAAATGTTGTCTTTGATAGGTTTTTTCTCTTGATTTTTTTTCATAATGATTGTATTTCTATCCATTTTGGGGATGATTATCACTTCTTTTATGGAAGGGACTATGTTATGAATTTTTTCTCTTTAATGTCCCAGCCTGGGTGAATATCCAGGTATTGATACATTCTCCAAATATGTGTCTTCAACTGTTCCTAGTATAAGTACCACTTTAAGAGGAGATATTGAACCATATTTACTCCAAACATTTCAGATCAAAATATATACTACTCAACTTTAGGAAAAGCCAAAACATTATTGATACTGTTCCCCACAGTTTATCTAATCTGAGTATAAACTTTTAGTAAAATTCTGGAATACATTGAAAAATTAGTGAGTGTAATAAAATTGTTATAATATTATGTAGGGGTTGAAAAGTGGAGGAGAAAATTGGGGAAAGAGAGAAGATAAAAATATCTCATAACAAAGTAAAAATGAGAAAAAGATGGAAGGGATTTGAGTTGGTAGCAGGTACCATAAGAGGACAAGAGTTGACATTAGAGCTATTTGTAATAGACTATGTCAAGGTGAATCAAATTCTTATCAAGTCTTGGTTTGAATTTCAACAGGGTTTAAAAGATGTCCAAGATATGCTGGAGCACCATCTATACTTGCTATCCACCTCCCAACTAGTGTGTTCTCATTTGTCAGCCCAGAGGTCTGAAGTTTGATGCTCAAAAGAGTGCAGAGCAGTCTGTTGGCTGTTTCTTCAGTGTGCAGCAACTCAAGATGCCTCTGGTTACTGCATATCCACTCCCCTATATAGGGTTTTCTTCAAAGTGACATAGAGCCTGGAGGTATCTGAAAGTGTGAGTCCTATATTTATGGATTTTCGGGGGGCAGTCTATGGTTTAAAAGCAATTCTTTCCACTCCTGAAAGGGACTTGGCTGGTTAGTCTGGGCTCTAGCTTGCACTGGCCAAATATGTGAACCATGGGTACTACTCCCCTCTGTTGATTGGCACAAACACAGTTGTCCTCCTTGTATCCCAGCTCCCTCCAGACACTGCCATGAATCACAGATACCAACTTCTTCTGCTTTCTGGGACTGATATAATCATCCCACCTGTGTCTGAGTTCCCACAGGTTGTGACTCACTTCCTGATAGTGAGTTCTTTCCTACCTGGATCTGAGCTCTCATTTCCTACACCCGTGAACAAAGCGTATATGCTCCATCTCTGCCTGGGTTCCTGTGAGGTTAAGCCAGCACTTACCCAGGGAGGGTCTCTTGTACTCCATTCCACATGCTCACATGAAGAGGAAGAGTTTTCAGCAATTTTCAGCTAGCAGCATCCCTCTAAATTTTCCTTCTAAACTGGTTAATAAGGCATCCCACTGTGAGACTACTCCTCTGGTTATATTTATTGCTATCTGGAGGTGGGGACATGCTGCATTAACTTCTTTTTAGGCAACTGGCCAGTCATAGACTCCACAGAATGGCAGTCATTCCCAGTACAGCTTTCCGTCCATGATTTCGGTTTAACCGCTTGATCTCCTTCAATGACCCTGCTGCTCCTGTTGCATTTCAATTTGGTCTGTTTTCTTCTCAGTCGTGACTCAGGCAGTGAACTTATGTGTGCTTCCTCTCCCTCTTTCTCTCTCTTGTCTCTCCCCCTTTCCCCACTCTGGTTGGGTTTAGGGTTAGGGAATTCTGGCCTTATTTTCTGCTCCAGTAATCAAATTTCAAGTCCCTTCTGGTCTCAGAATGTGTGACATTGGGTCTTAGAGAAGTTATTCTGTCATGCAACTTTCAGGTCAGCTGTCCTTCACTGTCTCCTTTCTACACTGTAGAGGGGTGGATGATCATCACCTAGCTAGTGAATCCCTCACTGCGCTCTCATCCTGCATTTCTCTGATGACGAATGCAACTTAGTAAATTTTTGTATGTTTACTATAATTGGCTCTTTGAATTTTATTGTTTCATTAAGTCTTTGCACATTTTTGTCTTTATTTCTATTGCGCTCATGTGATTTTACTATTGTAAGTATTGTTTCTTTAGTTAGGTTACTTCCCTTTGATTCA
This sequence comes from Aplodontia rufa, assembly GCA_004027875.1. NCBI lineage: Eukaryota > Metazoa > Chordata > Mammalia > Rodentia > Aplodontiidae > Aplodontia > Aplodontia rufa. The sequence continues at coordinate 79,599 of PVKS010001956.1, forward strand.
TATATTTTGAATTCTTCTCCAACTCTGTGAGTTACTTTTTCATTCTGTATGGAGTGTCTTTGAATAATGGAATATTCTTTGAATAATTCTTATTTTAAATTCATTGTGAACCATTATTTTCATTTATCATCAGTTCCATTTAATAAATCTTACCCTTTTAATGAAAATGCAACTCTTTTCTAAAATAAAAAAAATCATCTGAATTTGATTTTTGTGAATTCAGTGAAACAGGAATCTATAAACACACAAACACACATATGTATGTATGTACATGAATATTCAACTGATCTTACTTTTTTCAGCTTAACTGTACAGAAAAAAATCAAAATGACTCCAAAACTTGTATATCATAGATGCTATTATATATATTAAGGGCCGCATTTAAATCTTTGAAAGTTTCTTATAAGTCTAACAAAAAGTAGTATTACACTAAGACCATTCTGTTAGGAAACCAATGACAAAGAAATAATTACAATAGGACACAGAAGATCTGTATTCTTATTATACAGAATCAGGGGAGAGAGACCCTGAACACAGTTGTAGAGGAAGAGGGACCCCAAGGTGGAAGGCAGGGCAGAGAGATATCACAGAGGCATATATGATGGGAGTTTTCACAAGAAAGGAAATAGCCTATTTTATATAAATCCCCTACCTTAAAAAATCCTTACTTCTCACACAGAATATTAGTTTGAAAGCATACAAAATAATTAATCTCAATATAGTAGCTCAGTTTTGCTCTCAAATCTTGTACATAAATTAATTCACTTCATGAAATGATGTAACTTGAAGTAGCCCTTGTAATATTTAACTTATCGTTTTCATCTCTGCTTTCCAAGAGTGGACAGTCTTATATAATATCTGAAATTAAAAAGAAATATCATGAAAAATAAAAGCATATCTGCTTTTTAAATAAGGAAAAAATATGGTGATATAAAATAACAAAGATAATATCAAGAGCAGATTTACATAAGGTATTTAGGCACAATCCCTAAATTAGTCTATAATTTGTTTGATGACCCAAAATATTTTTACAGAAAATTAATGAAAGGTAGTACATTGTTTAAAATGTGAGTTAAATGCCACTGATGGTTTAGATTATCTGCAATAACAAATAAATAAAAGAGAAATACATTCTTTAAAACTCTGTCTCTGAACACCCACAGTTAACTATTAAGGTAGTCAATCAGTTTACCAATTATTTCTCCTAACATTTTAATTACACAGATAAATTAATAACTGTTGCTTGACTCACTTTGATGGGAAAAGAAAATCAGAATTTGTTGCCTGTGTAATAATTTTTTTAATAAGTTATGTATGTTTTCTCCACTTTAGACTTGTTTTGAACTTTGAAAAACAGCTTGGAGTTCACAGCAAACCCAAACCAGAAAATATGCTGAAGAAGCATCTATTCCATAGTGTAAGTAAATAATAAACAGCAAACACACTATTAAGTAGAGAGGGCAGATTCTTATTTAAGCAGCACATGCTTACAAGCATATTATAAACACACAGGGATGCACTATTTGTTTGCAAGGAAGTCAAAGTTTAGAGAGCTTTTTTTTTTTCTTTTTTTGTCCTATGTAATAATTTTTCCCTGTGCCAAAGCACTGATGGCTTCCTGATCAAGGTAGTTTCCTGAATGCAGTGATGGAAGAGGGAAGAGACACCTGCTGATGATAGGCGAGTCAGCAGTCCTTTCAGAAACTGAATTGTGCAGCATGACTTTGAATGGAGTCCTCAACAACAACCTCTCTTTGATCCTACCTAGATCATGAAAGGCTTTTAATAATCTATAATGAGTTCCTTTGCAATTAAAATAACCAAAGGAGTTATTTTTGTTCTTCTTGTACTTTCACCAAGAGTGTCCACTATAAAAATTTAATGTAATGTAAATCTGTTTACCAAAGGAACTGTGAGAGAGTCAATGTTCAACAAAGGTGAGTGAGGCTTCATGATTACAGAGAGGTCCTTGAACAGCACAAAGCATATACTATAGTTCAGCAACTGCAGATAAAACTTGGTTTTCAGCAAAACTAAAAATAAACAAAATTCTGGCCATTTTGAGATATTACTGGCAACTTTTTACAATTTCTCCTTATTTTCAATTGCAATTTAATTTAGGAGTATTAACCTTATTCTTACCTTCATATCTGAAGTCTCTGATGCCATTCTTCCTCATTTAAAATTCACAGAAAATCAAAAGCATATTTATGATAGCTGATCTTAAAACAGAGCATAAAACATGAGATATGTATGTGATGATTGAATGAAGCCATATAACTCAAAGAAGGAATATAATTCATTCTTAGTTCACCCTTAGTGTTTTTCACAATCATGAAACACGTGTGCATAGTGGGAATAGAATATGAGTTTTTCAACATCATATCTGCCTTATCATCATTGTGTGTCCTGGTCCTAACTCAGGGCCAAGCTATGGTGGTTCAAGAAAAAAAGTGTTGTTATGCTCAACAAAAGAGCAATAGTGAAAGTCTGCCAATTATTGTCATTTTTTAACTTTTTCATTTGTGAATGAGGAACGGTATACAAATCCAAATGCACCCAGGGGATCTGAGACTTAGAGGGATTACTCACAGTTGCAAAGACAGAAATTGGCAGTCAAACATACTGAACACAGATTTGTCTAAAACAAATATTAATAAGTAACAGTAAGCATCTTCAGTGTGAATTTTATTCTTATTTGCAGGGCTGGGGTTTGTCACTGGGATATGACATGCTGAGTTATTCCCCATGCCATGACACATTGTTGTTCCTAGGCATTCAGAAATCTACCACAATTTGCCTGTCCCAACTATTATTTTCATCAATTGAGCAATCGAGAATTTCTGGTCCTTCTCTTCACTACAAAAATTATTGTGTGCGCTAAAGTTTCTCTTCTGAATTAAAGACAAAGTAAAAACCCTGTGGGAGTGTCCTGGTAGAAACTAAATTTCTCTGTGTAACTAAGTTAAATAATTGTAAAAGTCACTGTATTAAGAAATGGAGAAGAAAAAAAAAAGAAAAAGATACTTCAAAATTGAAAATGCACATTCCTTTAGAATATATTTTATGTTTGTTTCTTTCTTTCTCTCTTTTTTGTGATACTAGCAACTGAATTGAGGGCCTTGGACGTTCTAGGCAAGTGCTCTTCAACTGAACTACATCCCAAAACCATAGTTTGTCTCTTTTAAACATTAAGTACAACATGAACATGAAATATTGTGAACGTTTTATAATGTTGTTTGTCTTTTCAATTCTCTCTACAGGGTATGACAGTATTCATAGAATTCACATCATTTCATTAAAGACAATTAAGCCAAGCCATAAAGACACAATTACAAAGGGCTGGAAAGCTATTTAGGTATCCCTTCTGCTCCAAAGTCAATTTGTCTTTTATAGCATGCCAATAAAAAAAAATTACATTATTCTCTGATTAGTGCGAAACACCAACCTGAACTGGACATCTTCATTCACAAATCCTTTCAACTTACATTAATCTCAAGTGTACTAAGCACTGGTATGCTACTAAACTCCAAGGATGAAAAAAATGAATTATAGTTCCTGATAGTGAGAACATTGCTGCAAACTAAACATTGGGAATGAAAAAATCCTTTCCCAATAAATTATACAAACATGAAAAAGGAACCTCAAAATACATTGTGTTTCAAAATTCTAAAAGACTTCATTTGGAGGGTAATATATGGATAAGATAGTGGTCAGTATATTCAGCAACAATAATAAAACTGCTCTCATATCCATTTAAATTGATGTATGATTTTTTATTAAATTAGTTATTTCATCGACATATTGTTTTCACATGTAAGTATTATCCAACAATAAAGTAAATAGGGGTAGTCTCCACCCCAACATTTATGGTTACGAGCATGCTATGTACTGCTGATTATAATGGCGATCATATACTCATTCACAATTGAGTTTGATTTGTCTTCTAAATGTCTTCTTAAATATACTCTCCATAAATAATCCTTTCCAACATGTAGTACCTGGTTTTCACTCCTTAAGCACACATCTGGCAATGCTTGTACATTATCTTCCTCGTTCCTCAGCTATTTTGATGCTGTTCTTACATGTCTCCCGCTAATAAATACCCTGAAGACAAAAGTCATTCTTTGATCCATTTTCAAATCATAATAGTTTTCTAGGAAAACTGAAGAAGAATCAGGTAAAGAAACATCTAATTCATCATCAGCCGATTAGCTATTGACAGAGGAAGGATAAAGAGGGGTCTCTAGGTAAGAAAGCCCCAGAAGACAATCCACACTGCAAACCTAAATACCAGGGGTTAGGACAATGGAACTGAAAAACAGTTGCTCCACTGAGTGAAAAGCAATTAGGGTTTCCAGACTAAAACATGTGAAGTTAACTTAGGGAAAAAGAAGGTTGAATTCACAGGACCAAGTGTAAACTGGAATATTTATATTCATAGTAAAGCAATGGTATTCAAGTACTTTTAGGAGCACAAGTTTTTAGAAATATTATTTGATATCTTATATATAAAGAAGACAAAAATACAACATCAATAGTTGGAAGGTCAGCTAAATATCCCAGTACCTTCTGATCCACAGCTCTTTGTACAATACAATGGCTCCAACTTCTAATTTGAAAGACAGCATATTATATTCAGAGTGGTTTTATTTCATGCAAATAATGCCATCCATTAGGAGGTGTTGGCTCATTTGAGGTGGAAGTGAAGCCTAACAGTCTCTCAAAGGTGAGCAGAAGAGGTTGAATTACTGATTTTGACAACCCGAGAAGGTAAATATCACTTCTGGGGCTTAGAGAAAATCTCAGAAGAGAAAGGAAATTTTATGGGGCCTAAGACAAGGCCATGCTTTCCTAATGGATTGAGTTTGAGGGTTGGTGTGAAAAAACAGGTAGCTCGTATGTGAAATTACATCTGAGTGCGTGAGCTAGGGCAAATTGAGACAAAGAAAGACAGTTTATCTAATAGTGAATCTGAATGCTGCGGAAGAGTATATTTTTAAGTTAGCATAGACTGAACACATTTATATACTAATGAGGGGAAACATCAGAGAAGAAAAAGAAAGGAGAAGTTAGTTGATAAAGTACAGCATCCAAGGAGGCAGACAGAAAGAAACAGGATTATTTATGGTTTTAATGGGAGGTGTCTCTCATAAACTCACATGTGAGATATTCAGGAAGGTGCAGAAGTGAAATGATTTGGTTATAAGAGCTTAACCTGATCAGGGCATTGATCTGCTGGATCTGCAGGCAGGTAGTGTGTGACTGGAGAAGGGTCCCTGGGGGTGTGCCTTTGGTGTTTAGAGTTTGTCCTTGGTAAGCAGAGCTCTCTGCTTCCTGGTGACCATGTCCTGAACAGCTGTCCTTCTCTACACCCTTCTGCCATGATGTTATGCCTCTCCTGGGGTCCAGAGCTATGGAGTTAGCCGTCTATGGACTAAGACCTCCAAAACTGTAACCCAAAATAAATTTTTTCTTCCCTTAAAATTGTTCTTGTCAGGTCTTTTGGTCACAGGGTGAAAAAGCAGACTAAGATAGGGTAGGATAGCCTTTGAATTTAAGAATCAGTCTTCTCTTCTGGTCCTGAACACATACATGCAGACTTTTTGGTCCCCCAAGCTAATGTGGTCTTGCTCACTTAAGTCAGTGTGGATTGTTGCTTAATATCACAAGAGTCCTAACAAATACAAGCAGTGATGAAAATGTTTCCTTTTGAGGTATAAGGATAAGTACAGGTAATCCAGAGTTTGTGAGTCTCTTAGAGGATGTTACAGGTTCCTTTCCAATGTCTCAATCATTTCTCTGCACTAGGAAGCAAGATCATTCCCTGAAAGGAGTGGATGCAGCCAGCCTACATTTTATGGTTCAGGAAAATGATAATGGTGTCACAGTGTGAAGAATGGAAGAAGATGAGCTTGCAATGAGTTTGCAGAGCAAGGCTCAGGTTATGTGAGAATGCAGCTTAAACAATTTCACTAATTAAAGGAGAAATTGTTCTTTGGGTTATCGAATTGCCTTAAAACAATGTCTCCCAGTACTTTGTTTAAATCACTTTTTTGCTGTTGTTAATTTCATACCACCTGTTTCTTGACTTGGAAGACACCTATATATGAAGTTTACAAACTTGAAAACATTGTGACTTGATCTGTTATTACTGATAATTGTGCATGTCATATATTAATAATGTACATCATGTTAGACAGACTTCCTGTAAGAAAGAAGAAGCAATCATCATTTCCTCCAACTCTTTTTCCTTTGTCTCCATAAAGGTGTTCTTTCAATCTTCTTTTAATTAAGAATAAGTAATGATATAACATATCGGTATCTTTGAGAGTTTGTATTGGCCTTGATTACATGAAAATTGACTACTAATAATCTGTTTTTAAGCAGAGTATTACTTTTCACTAATCTCTGAAGGATGACAGCTATACTGTACTTTTAGATGATTAAGCAATCTATTAAATAACAAATACAGATATATGGATATAATATATATGGGATTCTAATACAAATATGTACATACACACATACTCAACACATACCCTAGGTATATATAGTATGAGAGTGTGTACCTGAACACAACTTTATAAGAACATGTTTTTTTAAAAAAATTGTGTTCCGATCTCATAGTTTAAACATATGAGTATTAAGTAAAAGTAAATTCTATACTTATATTAATTGCATGTCATGTAAAATAAATTACTCAAAAATAGTTTTCTTGAATAGTAAAATCAATAAAAAGTATTTTTCTATATATATAAAGAAAGAAGGCATTTGTTTAATTTTATTTTCATCTCACCTATTCAAAATAATGTTGAAAAACATAGTTTTTGACAGTCATCAATTTATAAACAATTCATTTTTGGTAAGTTAATTAATAAGATGAACTTTTAGAGCAAAGTTTTTATTTTTCCTGAGACCTAATATTACAAATACGGTTACAAATTCCCTGGCTACCACATAAAGATCATTTGTCTACAAATAGTTGAAATTATATATGTTGGTTACAGAAAATAATTTGAGAAAAATCAATATTATTCAAAATAGTGAGAACACCTATCTAAAGCTCCTCTTGTATGGGTATTTGATGCATGGTTGAATGAACTTCAAATGTGGCACTCATTCACAGAAAAGTGTACACTACTCATTATGTGTCCTCATGACATGGGGCACAGATGAAGATAGGCAATATTTTTCTGAAAAAAATAGAAAAGTGTGTTAAAAACAGACTATTAAGGAAACTCTCATCTACAGTCGAATATGATTGAGCTGGGAAAATGTAGTATGTATCAACTTTGTCTCCTTCTCTTCAACCACATTCTCCAAAATGCACTTGAAATAAAAGTGTGAAAATCACCAGTGTCACCCTGTAAATGGTATATTAGCTTCGACATCCAGAAGATTAAATCATTGCAGGGTGTGGTAAAGAGGACCAAGAAATATGGGTTTTAACACCTTATTGAATGAAGTTACAATTTACTGAGGGATTTATGCGCTCCACTAGTAGTGTTTTAAGTGTGGTAGTTACCTGCACATCAATGACCCTGTGAGTGATTGAGCCAGGATTTGAATCCACATGCAGGGATTCCAAAGCCACATCACAGTGTTAATTATTTCTTAAGTGGCAGGCATGCAATCTGATTATGTATGATAGTTCCTGAGAGAATTTTTTGTTTTGTTTTTTAGTATACCAAAAAATTAAACATAAGGACATTTTACCACCCAGGCCTTTTTATTAATTAATTTCTTTATTTTGAGACAGGGTCTTGTTAAGTTACCTAGTCTGACATTGAGCTTGTGATCCTCCTGCCTCACTGGGATTACATTTGTGCACCACTGCACCTGGTTGCACCACCTTTTCCACTTGGTAGCAAAATACAACAGCAATCCTAAAGACCTCTTTTCAAATTTCAGGAAAAAGAAGCATATAGACCCAGTAACATGTTGTGGTTATTCTTACCTCTTGTATAACCATATTAAACATTCTACAACCAAAAGTAATATACTACCATTATTAAATATCTTATTCAATATAAATTTTGTATGCATTACCCTAAAAATAGTAAATAATTCAACAAGGAAAGTAAAATTATTAGTCACAATAAAAACTAAATCAAATCAAATCAAGGCATAATTTGGCAAGGAACTTTTCAAAAGTCACCCAGATTTAAAGGATTAGAACAAGGACTGTAACACAAACTATCTGATTCCACATCCTGGGCTTGACATGTGTGAAATATTTACTGTCTTATTGTATTTTGGTTCAAATTTTGCCACAGAACTTTAAGCCACACTCCTCATATCTGATTTCCTTTTCTACAAAATATGTGGAATGATTAATCAAAATTTCCCAAAATATGTGCCTCATAATTCCCATTGATAGTAGTTAATTTTATAGAAAAAAAATCCATGGTCAGCGGTATGGCACTAGGTCAAAAAAACTGTTAAGAAAGATTTTGTTTTAATTGAAGAACTCCTGACATACTTTCAGCATGCTAAAGAATTTAAAATTTTTCAGAAACCAAAGTGATGTCCAGTGTTCATGTGAAAATGACAATTGCTACACTTCTCCATTCTCATACTCCCACCCTCAATCCAGTGGAAGTCAGGGTTAAGGGAGCATGTTTTGGGAATTTTAGACAAGATCTCTACAGCGCATTTTACTCCAATATACTCTATGCTTTACTAAATTCTTTATAATTGTATCCATTTCCAACATTGTTACCACCGAGTCCTACTTTGTTTTACACAGGTACTCAACGTAAAGTGAGATATACTGGCATGGCTTAGAGATGTAGAGAAAAGCATTAGACTCCGTAGAATTTTTATTGCTTGCATCATACATGCTATTTAAATCACACTGCCATGTGGTTTAAGTGTAGGAGGTATTTATGTATTTAAAATAGTCTTTCCTTAAAATTCGGCACAGATTATATCTATTGGTACCTTTCCAAGGAAGCATGACTTGATAGGGGTCTTCATTTTATGTTCTTTTTCTACATACTATTTAAGGGAACTAAGAGCAGGTGTACATAGGACAGAGCTTACTTTTAAGCCCCAACACTTACTAGCCTTACAATCAAGAAATGAGACCATTTTCAGTTAAGTCTTGTGACCACAGAACATGCCACTGATGGATCACTCAGTGAGTTCTACTTTCACTGTAACCTTAGAATTACCTTAGTTGTGATTTCAAGAGTCTTACATGGTTCTTGATTTGTGCCATAGTTTGGAGTTATATACAAACTTGTGGTAGGGGCTGGAGCGGTGGCTCAGCAGTTATAGTGCTTGCCTGGCATGTGTGAGTATGTGAGTTCAAACCCCAGCACCATGTACATACCAAGTGTCCCAGCAACAAAAGCCAATGAAAAACTAAATAAAGTTCAGTCTCTCTTTCTTTTATGCTTTCTCTTTAAAAAAAAGAAATAAAGAAAAGAAAAGAGGGGCTGGAACGGTGGCTCAGCAGTTATAGCGCTTGCCCGGCCTGTGCAAGTACACGGGTTCAAACCCCAGCACCCACGTACACAACTAAGTGACAGAGCAACGAAAGCCTTGTGAAAAACTCAATAAAAACGGATTCTTTCTGTTTCTCTCCTCTCTCTCATTCACTGTCCTTCTATCTTAAAAAAAAAAATCTTACTTAAAACAACAACAACAAAAAACTCATGGTAGAGACAGACATCCTTTTATCATCTTTAACAGTATAGTTAGTACCATCTGCCAGAATAACTGTAAGTGACGGTTCTTCATCTGATAATAGATGAAACAATTTTAGTAGGTTATTAAAGGTACTCAGGGTCTTGTGGGTTTTGAGGGGACAGTGCTGTTTTAACCTTTTGTGTTGTTTTACCTTTTATTTCTACTCAGAGCTTCCATTGATCAAGAAGCCCCACATGGGGGCTGGAGTGGTGGCTCAGCTGTTTCGGCGCTTGCCTGGCAGGCACAAGGACCCAGGTTCAAACCCCAGCACCACGTACACAACTAAGTGTTGGAGCAACGAGAGCCATGTGAAAAACTAAATACAGTTGTTTCTCTCTTTTTCTCTCTCTCTCTCTTAAAAATAAAAAAAAAGAAGCCCCACATGAAATTATGGGAGAGGTATGCCACCAAATCTGGAAGGCTCCCACTATGAAACAGATTATTTTGCATAATGTCACCCCATTAAAATTAAATTTGTGTCTAAAATTGACATATTAAAACTAAATTGAAAGTCTGAATTAACTACAAAACTGTACTGGTTCGGGATAATCCAGTCTGATGTAACCTTAGCGCTATCACGACATCTATCATACACTGTGAGTTCCAATACTGTCAGTTATTGGACAGTGACTCTGACCTGCATTACACATTAAGCTTCATATCTGAAACTTTCACTCTTTTTTTTTTTCAAATAGATGCCAGTTATTTCAGAAAAATGCATTTTAGTAGATTGGTACTTTAAAAAAATTATAGTGTCAGAGACAAGAAACAATTATGTTTTTCTCAACTGCTGCTTGAATTATCGTCATTTCCTTCCCTATACACTTTGTGGATTAAGAAGTGGCAAGGTTTGCAAAGTGCCAAACATGCTGAAATTTCCTAGCCTTGATGGAATCTGAAATTTTTATGCTCATTAACTACCTGATTCTGCTTGAGTTGGCATTTGTATCAAAATGCATGTTTTGTTTAAAAATATTTCCCTCTTCCTCTGACTTCAATTGTCCCTACTTAATATCTGTGTGTGCAAGACACAACAGAATTTAGAGCATTTGCCTTAAATTTTAAAACATTTCTCTTTACTAACAAACCCAGACCACATCGATCAGGTACACATTCCACTCATTTGATTTGAATATAATTTCAGGACAGGATAATCCCTTAAGTCGGAGAAAAACAGAATGTTTATGCACAGCTGATGCAAAAGAACACACTCAAAGCAGTTGGAATAATTGAAGGATAATAAAAGTAAATAGTACATACTCTTTCAAAATAAAGAGTTTTGAATCTGTTTTTAAATAAGTTTAGTATTGATTTCAAATTATGACCATATGAAAACCTATGTGTTCGTTTTATCATTTTATCTTATAAGGAATGTGAGTGCTTTAAATACCCTTGTTGTGTCTGTCACTGGTATAGGATGAGCCCTCCTGCCAGAGCTAGGGGCCCTCCTCTGTCCACTGGGAGGTGAAGATTGCCCTGTGGGTTTTCTATTGAGTTTCTAAAATGTAACCTCCTCATCTAGGCTGCCACTTCTAGTGTGACAGATTATGTAGATGATTCCATCGGTAGACCGCACTGTGTTCTACCATTTGGGGCCAGGTGTCATCTCTGGGGAAGAGAAGAGAAAGAAAGCTTTTGTCAGAGAGGATTTCTCTTATTTCGCTTAACATGTACTCACACATTGAAAGAATAAAGAAATACAAACTGATAAGGCCATCCCCAGGCAGAGTTTTTAATGCTATCCAAGGCAGTCTCTGCAATTATAAAGATCCTTCAATAACCTGTCAAAAACTGACATCATTGTGTAAAGGGCTGTTCATTTCTATATCTCATTTTGGATTGATGTATGTGCACTTTTATATCCTTGAGTTCGATATAACATTTGGCCTTTCATGTTCACAGTTTAAGCTACGGGGAATTCAAAGCTATTTCAAAGTGTAATTATGCCAATCTGCATATAAAAGGCTATATGTCCTACAGAGGGTTGGATGGAAAAGCAAACTCTTTCAAAGAAGAAAATTAGAAGTATTCCCACAACTACAATTCACTAAAGTTAATACATTTTTCATCTGATGAGAACAATTTTATTTTTTTAAATTAATAGATTAATCCAGAAAATGGTGGGATTTTTTTCTTGTGAGGTAGAGAGGAATAAAGAAGATCTGAAAGTTGAAGAAGCAAACAAAGAAACCATGAACACACATTGTACATAATATTTGGGAAAATGGCCACATCACAGGGAAAAATCAATTATTTATATTACTGTAATAGACAACAGAATTCTCATTTCTATACTGTATAAGTTACCTATTGTGCATCACAATATTCCCCCACACGCAGCAGTTTCATCCTCAAACACTTATCTCACAGTTTGTGTGGTTCAGAAATGTCAGTGCACCTTCCCTGGGTGCCTCTCGCCCAGGTCTCTCTCCCACTTGCAGTCTAGCTGTTGGGAGGGACTTGTCTGAATCTCAACTTGGCAGTCTGCTTCCAAGCTCAGTCCTGGGTGTCGCCTGGCCTCCATCCCTTGCCACGTGTGTCCCTCCACACAGCTGCCTCCACACTTCTGCAAGCAATCAAAGAAAGAACGTGAGAGTATATAAGAAAGAAATGGAAACCAGAGTTTTTTTTTAACGTAATGCCGGCTCTGATGTCACCTCACTTCCACCACATTGATTTTTTGAGAGGTGGTTTACCATACTGCTCCTAGTTTCATCATAGGCTTGAACACAGACGGTGGACATCACAAGGGGCCAGCACGGAGCCGGTCTTGCACATTCACATTAACTTGCTTTTGGGTATTCTTTATATACCTTTCAGGGTGCATGTCCCATAAATGCAGTTTTACACAAAAAGTAAGGCTGCTACACAGATTCGTCACTTTTTTTCCCTGAATATATTGTTCTCCAAATACAATTTGAGTAGTTTTAGAAATTTTCAAAACTTTGAGATGATGAGAAAGTCACTTAAATCTTTAAATAACAGTTTTTATCCTTTTTAAAAAAATGGAACATTGGCATAAAATAAAACAACTCCCAAACATAATTGTGTAAATTCTGGAGCTAACAAAGTACTTAGCACAGAAGTTATGTAGCATATGGTTATCCTAGTCCCAAACAGTAAAATGTGTCTGTATGTGCCAATTCTTAATTACCAGCTCATTACACCCAGGTGTCAATTGCTGGTGGAAAGGCAATACCCACACGGCCTAGTTTCTGTCATGCACAGTGTAATTAAATTGACCTCAAATACTGAAGCTTGCTATTTTCCTGATACTATTTGAACATTAATTCCAGGCACTAGTCAAAGTAGAGGAATATAGTGAATAAACCAATGTAGGAAGAGAAAAACTGTATCAGGTTTTAAATTGCATTTCCTTATATAATTTTAGTCTTAAAGACAAATGAACATTATTCTGATCTATATCAAACTTAACATTGCATACCATACATTATATTTTTGGATTATTGATCTAAAATTACTTTATATTTTAAGAGCAGATAAAGTTGTTGCAAAATAAAAGTGAAGAATAAATTGCTGTAATAGTGGTATGTGGAGAAACTTGAATTATATATTATATATTGTGATTTTACTTACTGACATGTAATGCAAAGAATGAATTATTTACCTTTACATTTTAATGATTAACTCCCAAATATGACTGAGTTTCAAAACTCACGATGATTTTCAACACAGCCTACAACATTAAAAGAACCCATTAACAAGAATTCCATATTCAGACTCTCAGTAACACAAGGTCAGATTTCCTCATGCTATTCTCTGAGACTTTTCTCATTCTGAGAACACTGGCGGAATTTGAGATTGGATCAATAAATTGTGATTGACTTGGTATTGAAAATATTTAACTTTTAGAGTATAAAGAAGTAATATGACCCATTCCATAGAAAATCAAAGACTCAGGGATTGATAGGGCAATTTAGCTCTGAAAGAGGAGCGCATCTAAAATTTAAAAGTAGCATCAAAAATATTAAGTTGAGGATGCTGAATGAGGAGACTGCCAAGTTAGAGACCAGCCTCAGAAACAATAAGAGGCCCTATGCAACTTAGTGAGACCCTATCTCAAAATAAAAAAATAGAAGTGCTGGGGCTGGGGTCACAGTTCAGTGGTTAAGTGCCCCTGGGTTCAATACCTGGGACCAAAAACAAAAACAAAAAAAACAAAATTAAGACACAGCAAATTCTCTGGGGTTGGAAGATGGAATTCATTCTCTAGGGGGTTAGAGGAGAGAGAGAGCCTGGATTGGATTGGAAGACAGCAGGCACAGTTTAATGAGTGATCATCAGAGCAAGAAAAGTTTGGATTTTGAGTCTACCAGATTTCCTTCCCCAATTAGTTCTCAGAATATGTGAAACCATGCTCATACTTGCAGGCAGGAGGTCTGAAAATATTTCTCTTGAATATCTAACTTGCTTATGAAGAAAAGCATGCCTAGTAACATTGGGAGTTCTCCAATTAAATGGTTCAGCAAGACCACCCCAGAGATAAAAATGCTTAACAAGCCCTGCTCACCAGTGAAGGAGTTGACCTTCAGCATTTGGGGTTACCTGTGTTTTGAATTGTGAGAACACAATCAAGTATAACTTTTTTAAAAGAGAGAAGGATAGTGAGAAAGAGAAAAAGAGAAAGAGAAAATCAATTTTATTTAGTTTTTCATGTGGCTTTCGTTGCTCTGACACTTCATTGTACATGAGGTACTGGGGTTTGAACTCGCATCCTCACGCATGACAGGCAAGCACCTGGAACCGCTGAGCCACTGCTCCAGCCCAAGTATAACATTTCTAATTTTTAAAAAAAATTTTTTGCGTTACCAGGAATCAAGCAAAAGGCGTTGTGCACACAGGGTAAGTGTTCCGTGACTTAGCTATACCTCAGACCAATATTTCAAAAAGCTTTACTATAATTCCAAGAAAGAGATATCATTCAAAAATACAATATAATATAAAATAAATTATCATCCATATGTTAAGATAGGTAGAAAAAGACATATATTAAAAGAGTTCAAAATAACTTTAATAAGAGACACTTAGGAAAAAAGGAACTCAGAATTAAAACAATAGTAAAAATTGTAAATATAAAAAAGTTCAATACAAATTCAGAAAATAAATACTCAGAAAATAAAATGTTGTAAGATAGATACACATGTTAAAAATAGAACCAATTCTCCCTGCAAGTAGATTTGAAAATATTGATAATAGGGAAGAAAATACAAAGAATATCAGTTGTTAATAGAAGAGATTCAACACCCAAACCATAATAAGTAATAATAAATGAAGAAGAAAAGGGAAAAACCATTGAGTATGTTAATTCAAGAAAATTTTCAAAAATAAAGTCTTGGTTTAAAGAACAAAAGCTTACTAAATATCTACAGCATACATGACAATATATCCAGATCAGATTATATGATATTATGAATTTTCCTAATAACAAAGAGATCTTTCCAAGAGTTTTCAAATATGTTGAGAGAACTTCATGAAAAGCTTATTTGTGCTGATGTTCTCTGTGAGAAGACAATATGGAAACTCTCTCAGCCAAAGCCTCTCATCAGGCAGATTTTGCTTGGGTCAACCTTCAAAGACCTGAATGCTCAAAGTGCTATGTATTTTTGGTCCTCTTGTACTACATCTTGGTAACCCTAAAGGGATGAGACCTGAAATTAAGGCCAAATGTCATGTGCTGTCTCAATCTCTATCCTCAAACACCTAACTTCAAGTTCCCTTCCTCCTCTGCTCCAAACCAGACAACCCTGCATACAAAGGGAACCAGTTGCAGGCCCTGATTCCTTAAGTAGTTGGCCTGAGTTCCCTGCTATACACAGTGTCATTCAAATAAGCCCCTCACATCAACCATGGTACCCAAGGAAACACTTCTCACTCTTGATGCTAAAAGTGCATCTCCCGTAGCCCCAGGTTACTTGTTCTATTTCCACTTCCTATGTCCCTGTGCGGACTGCAGTGTCCTCCTCCCCCAGGCTGTGAAAATCTGAAATGAATCCTGCTGTCCATCTCATCCATTCCATATCACATGTTATACATTTTCCAGCTCTGTAACCCTAGGGCAGGAATCCCTCCCTCTCAATATGAATAAGAGATAAGTAGAATAACCATTTCTGGTCTGTACATGACCAGGAATACCTGATTGGTGTTAATTAACTGCTCTTGAATAACTAAGTGGTTTCATCAAACAGGGAAGGTAGCCTGGGACCTAAACTACTATTAGGAGCAAACTTGCACTTTGATCTATTATTTCTCTCTTTTTCCTCCTTAAAATAATTTTGCCCCCCAAAAGTGAATGGATAACTGACTATATTTTAGCATAACTTAACAGTGGTATTTGGCTTCTGTCTGAAGGTGGTCTGAGATTCCTGCCCATAAAAATAGTGATAAAACAGCACCCAAAGGTGGGTTGGTGCCCAAGTACCACTTATGAAGGGTAAACTAGAGGTGTCTTGTTATTGCATCTAGCTTGGTGAAGATCATTAACTGCTTGAGACAGTCATATGGGCATTATTTACCAGGAGGAAGCTAGGAATGCTACATGGTGGGATTTGCAGAAAAAAAGGACACAGATACCCTAGAGAGAATTGAGCAGGACATCTATGGTACCCAGGTCATCTAACAAGAGGTTAGTTACTTCTTTGGGGTAGTAACCTCATCCAATCTTGTGCCTCTGTTTCCCTTGCTGCTAACTTCCAAGGGAGTGAAGGTGCACAACCATGCATCCCATGGCCCAAACTGTCATGACTAAAATAACAATGGCAGGAATTGGAGCAGTGAGTGTCAGCCCTTGGCAGAACACTGGAGAAGTAAAGCAATGCTCTCCCATGGAAAGCCCCTAGCCTGAGCCTACACTTTTCTTAGCACTGCTTACTGACAACATGCCAAAGGGCACTCTAATCACAGGGCTTGACAACCTGCCAGCATCCTAGATGAGATGACCTTACCAAAGAGGACTGATTCCAGACAGATTGACTGGAGGAGACAGTGTCCACAGACAGGCACTGGGCTCCTGAAATGGGTATCCTCAACCACCCAGAAGGTCTGCATCAAGTGTGATAGGAAAAGCTGTGACTATTTTAAATGCTTACTAATTCAAAATATTCTGAGGAAACTGGAATAGAGAGGAGAGAGACAGAAAGAAGAAACGGGAGAAGAGGAGTTAGAGGGAGAGGAAGTCCACAGGACTATAGATTTTTCAAATGATAACTTTCAACAATTGATGTCTGGATTTTGAGCCCACAATCCTTCCCCTATGAACCTCCATTGTCTATTTCTCTGCTGCAACAAATGGAGAAATAGACAAACAAAAGGTCAGTCCTGATTGTCGGTGAAAGAGAAATACTGCTGGCACCTCTATGGCACAGCTAAGGACTTAAATCAAACCCAACTCAAGTCTGAGATCTTTAAACCCTATGATGTAACCACTGCCTCAGTTAGGAGGCCCCAAATTCTGACGATGATGATTTGAGGTTTCTAGAACAAAAACTTTCTAAATATGAACAGAGTAGAGATAACCTCTCCTCCAGTGAGTAAAAGGAAAAGGAAAAAGAGGAAGGAATCTCAAATACAAGGGAAGGAAAAAACATTGAAACAAAGATGCACAATCTGACCTCTTCTCATTGCTCCTGAACTCTCTGGACACCTGTGATGGCTGTAAGCTGCCCCTAGACTTCTGATGCAAAGGACTGTCCTCTTTGGTCTTGTACTAAACACTATGAGTGGCAATTATTGGCCACATAATGAACTCTAATGGAAGGAAATAGATCTCACAGACCCTGAGCTTCTGATCCAACAAACCAAGCTGGACATTGTGCCTTGTGTCATGGAAACAGCATTCTACAAGCCTCGCATAGCTCCCCAAAACTTTATTCAACATACTGGAGCCAAATCTGAACCCTCTAACCTTCCCACCCACAGGAGGACAGCCTCATCCCTTCTCAGTCTCATGCTGGATTCTGTGGAGCTACTGAGGTCAAGGTGGTCTGAGAATCCTTGACAACATCAAGACGAGCTGGAGAATAACAGAGCATGCTACTGGGGGCTTGTGCAGAACACCCTGCCACCACTGGACACAGCTCTGGGGGATGTTGCTGCTTTTCATCCCTTAGCTGGGGTGTTCCTGATCAATTATGAGATGAGACTCAGCACAACTGGCCACATATCAAACAATCATCATAGCATCAGATGACTTGCCTACGAAATGAGTCCTTCTGGCCTTGCATACAAACTCTTGGTTTAAGTGACTGTACCATTTAATAACTGGGATTCTCTTGCCTCACAGATCCCAATACAAATAAAGGCAGCAAATATCACTACATGTATTAAAACCAAGCATTAAGGACGCCATATTTAATTTCAACTGACTTTGCTTTTCTACTCTGGGCAGCTTCTCTCTCTAGCTTCTCCATTGTGTAATATGTCAGGAACTGCATGTGGACAATCTAATCAGTACACAAAAATAATTACTCTTTCTCTTGAGATTTGCAAAACTAAAAAAACATCATTTGACTAGGTGATTAAGAGAAAAAAGTGTATCATCTGGCCCACATGCTGGGAAAAAAATGCTCATCAGTCTGCAAACACCAACCACCTGGCTATGTAAACAGCTCCTAAATCAACTTCGGGCAAGATGGACTTTGGACAAGAATCCTACATCTTCTTGAATGTCTGGCTGTTGGAATGAAGTTGCCTTCCTTGCTTCAGTATTTTGCCTCCTAACTTAATTTTCTGCCTTACCCCAGCCAGCAACCCTTCTTGAGTCCAGTAGTCAGTACTAAGGCCATAGTTCAAGGCCTCACTAACATTCCTCATTCCCTTTAGAGTTCTAGACATTATTGATAGTGGTCATAGTACTTATTTCACTTCTATAAAGAGGTAGCGTTGGGCACTTTGAGAAAGGCATTCCATGTGATTCCCATGTCCCTCTAGAATCTAGGGAGCCAGTCTAAATACACACATAATGGCTCTCTCAAAGAATTCCAAATGAAGTCATAAAGTGACAAATAGACCCCCTATTAGAGGTATAGACCTGTCATAGTATAAATCTATGTCCCCTGGGACATGCATTCTCCATACCAATAGCACACAGGTTTCTCAGTTTCCTTCATTGTCTGTAAAGAGGGATACCTCTAAAGTTCATGCTTTGGAGGACAAACTCCCCATGGGTTTTTCTTTCCTCTTTTCATGCTCCTACATCACACCAAACTCCTTCAAGAAATCTCAGTTCATCTTTAAGTTATAAGTTGATGGCACAGTTTCAAGGAGATAACTGTGGTCTAGGTACTAAAAGTGAGACCCAATATTAGGTGCTGCTTTTAATACCTGGCAAGAGGGTCTCCACGGCCCAACACACCCTTCCTTCTTTACTCTACTCTCCAAAAAGAGATTTCCCTAGCCAAACAGGGAAACACGCTTTTCTGATTAGGGTGCCAGGAATTGTTCCTTCTGACTTCCAGAGAGCAGGGTGTCCACTGCAGATGTGCCTCAGGAAATTGCTGAAACACCCCAGTCACATCCCTTAGACAGCATCTAGGGACACGATTTGGTTCATCTGAGCCCAATGCAGGCTGTTCACTCTGACCCTAACGGCAACGATAGTGTGGCCTTGTGTGTTGTGTTGTGTGTTCTCTACCCCAGCTCTCCACTTCTGTCATGCAAAACAATAATACTTGGCAACTACAAGAACCCTTTACCTGGCTTCCAATCATCTTTAGGTATATGATCAAATTACTTAACCAAGTTGATTTCAGTTGGGTAACTCTATTGAATGGGGTGATGATGACTCTGTAAAGATTTGTACTGTTCGATGGTTCTATAAGCTTCCTGCACAAACTTTTCCTCTACTTTTACATCATCTGTTCTTGGAGAAGCTGCCGTTGTTAAATATTTTTCTTGTAAAGGTGTTCATATTTGTTTAACTCCAGTTTTACTCCTTCATTGTCATCATAACACATTATTAAGAGGAATAAAGTGCATATATTAAGATACTTCATTATAAGGTAAATCTATTACATTAAATGGGAAGGCATTTAGAAGTGTCATGAGCTTCTAAATAACCCAAATCTAATGATACTTCATATGTAAAACTCATCCATATAGGTGAACCTGGGGTACAGGATGTGCAGTGAAGATGCATACATAAACTAAGGTCCTAGATGCCTGAACTAGATTTGTGTGTTTTTATATACATTTACTCTTAGAATTTTAAATTAAAACAAGGCACAGTGCCTGAAAACCTAGCTTGGCACAGACTGAAAATTTACTAATGGGAGAGAATATGGTAAGTGTGAGATTTGTGGTCAAATTCTTTCATGAAGTCACCGGCATTTGCCTCATTTCCTTTATATATAAGATTAGGACCAGAATATTTTTAAGACCCTGTTCTATAGTAAAATTCTCTTACTGTAAAAGGTTCACTTAAGAAAAAAAAGAAAGAAAGAAAAGGAAAACTAGAAAATAAGATTAATTGCTAATAAAGATTAGTTGGTAGCTGAAAATGCAGATTCATTGACATGAAGTTCTTTTGAGTCTTTAAAAAATGCTTGTTAAAACATTATTTGAACTCAGATAAAATGGAAAAATAAATAATATTTTGTAATTATTTTGCCTTTGTTTTTATTCAGATCTCTTCATCTGCATTATGTATTGTCATGTATATATCTCAAAACACACTACAGACATTGACTTAATTTTTTTTATATGGTCAATCCTACTTTTTTCCTTTTTAGCCCAAAAATCCCAGGAATATTTTTTCAATTTAAAAATATTTAAAATTTACATATTATGCAATTCTAGAGTCATTTCCAAACATAAGTAATGAAAAATGTTAAATTGAAATATACTTTAAATAATAACCATCAGATATTATACAGAAAATAAACCAAATGCTGGAGAGATACTCCAACTTGGTCCTAGAATCAAAATCAGGGCCTACTTGCATGGTAAGTAAGCATAGTAAAATTAAATGATAATGAGAAATATAGGAAGCTCATCTACAAGCAAGGTTATATTTCTGCTCAGACATTTTCCTTTTATTTGGGAGTATCTTGTTAAAAGCCAGTACGATCCACACAGGCAAAGAACAACCTCATCTTCCAATTTTCCCCTCCCATCATGTACCAGATGACCATCTAATCAGGGAGGAATCTTTGACATGCCTCTGGGTCTGTCTCTTCCCTGCCATGTTTCCTAGGACAGTCTGGAAGTTAACTATTTTGTGTTATTACCTGACTAGAGACTCACAAAACAGTTTCTCATTATCCCATTTATTTTATTTTCTTTTTTCAGTGTTACAAGTTATCTTACTAAATCTAAATCTAAAGTTATTTCCAGAGTTATTTTCATCTTTTTGTTAATATTATATCTAATATTGGGATAAAATCTTCTACAGACTTTTAAAATTGTTACTTATAAGGAAATTTATACCCTAAACTAAAACTCTGTACTAATACCTAAACTTTAAAAATTACCCAATACCTTTTTCACTGTGAAAACTGATTTATAGCTGGAGACTTATTTCCATCTCCATCATAGCACCCTCAGTCAATATTAGAACTTTATGAAATGTTATGCCAGTATCACAAGTGTCTCCATGTTCTTTTTGTGGTATTGCCAATTTCTCCCATTCTGGTTTCTAAAATTACAAGTATATTATCTTACAATCAGTGTGACATCTTTGGATTAAGTAACATTTGGGGGGAAAAAACTGTTTGCCATTCTGGGGATCAAAATTAGGCCCTAAAACTTGCTAGGCAAGTGCTCTTCCACTGAGCACTGCCCCTGCCCCTGAAAACCTGTGTGTAAATTCACGTATCTTTATCACAGCAACAATGGAAACAAGAGAGCGATTGCTAAGGCATCCCAGGAAGGTAACTTAAGGTCATATTTTTACAGAAAATTTCATAGACCTCTTCTCCATTTTACCTTTTCCTAGGGCATTCTCCCTCTCTCTCTTTTTCTCTCTCTCACTCTCTCTCACACACACACACACACACTTTGCCCTCCACTGTGATTCAATTTCATTTCATTTATTTTATTATTACCACTGCATAATCTTTGCCAGTTTATCATAAATAAGGATTTTTTCACATAGGCTCAAAAGAAAAAAATTTGTTGATATCATGGTAATGAAAACCCCAAACCACTTCGTGGATGATCAAATGCCACTGGCTTTCATGTTCTCCTGACTATTTAGTAAAGTGGCATGGAACATAGCTGATTTCCTATGAGATGATTCTTCATGGGGGTCTTTTTATGTGTTTAATATTTCTTTTTATGCCATACTCCTGTACACCCCCACACACACACACTCACTCACACACCACAGATTTTGAGAGAAATATAATGCTGAAAACTTAGTAATGGGCCATTTACTCCATTATTAATTGGAAAACATAACAGAGAATGCTCACACTTCCAGAATAAAGCTCAGAGCTTCAGACTTAAATACTTTCCCATGTCAACACTTGTGTTCTTTTTTCTTTCTTCATGATCAAGAGATGAGTTACTCATAATGATGAGGGGAGGGAGGGGATAGACACTGTTGTGTTCCTGACTTGGTGAGTGCACTGTTCATTTAAATGTTCCTCATTCCCAGGGGGGATTGGTTAAATAAACACCCAATAATTATCAATTGTTCCAAAGGAAAATAAACAAAAAAATCTTCATCCATGCCCTATTCTCATTAGAACTTTCTACAGGAATTAAAAAATTCTCTTTGAAATAAAAATTCTCCCTTAGAAATATTAATTTAGTTACAGATTAATATGAGCTACTTATTTTCCCTGGAAAATTTAAAATCTAGTTTTCATTATAAAGAAACAGAACTTTTAACTGATTCAAAACAAAACAGGGAATTTTAGAAATATTTAAACAGCCAAAGGACAGCCATAGGGAGCAATCTGCCAAGATAAAGATTGCCAACATCAACCAGTCTACATCAGAACAATTAAAATAGTCCAACATTATTGAGCAGATACTGAGTACTACCCAATCATTTCTAAAAATAATAATAGTCATATGCAAAAAAACTATCATAGGCAAAAACATATGATTCTGTCAAATATGCGATATTTCCAATACACATTTATTTGTATGGAAGTAGATACATTTGAAAGACATTAGCATCTAAGGGGAAAAGCCAGGTAAATATGTTCTAGTGCAATCATACTGCTTTTTTCAATGTAAGGATAAAGGGTTATGGGCTGGAGTGGTAGCTCAGCTGTTGAGGCGCTTGCCTGACATGTGAGAAAACCCAGGTTTGAACCCTGGCACCAGGTACACAACTAAGTGTCAGAGCAATGAAAGCCACATGAGAAACTAAGCAGAATTGATTCTCTTTCTCTCTGTCTCACTGTCCCTTTGTCTCTTTAACAAAAAACATTGGATAAAGGGTTATGTGAGAGCTGTAGAAGAGAGCAGAGGGAGAAGACTGGGAGCCAGAAAGATGTGAGTTTTATTTCCTGGGTGCCACCACACTGGTAAACTGGGAGGCAGAGGTGAGCCAAGCTGATATCAAAAGGAAGCCTACTTTCATTTTTGAGGTTTTGAAGTTAGCTACTGCTCAGATGCAAGTCTGCAGCAGTCTGGAACAGGGAGAAATGATTTCTTTCCATTTGGAGAGTATGTTCTATACTTTTGGTAACCATGAATAATTGGTAAAATGGTGGGAAACAATATTAATGATAATATATACCACTTGTATGTTACCATCAAGCTGTGCATTTCACATACATCCATTCACATAATTCTCAGAAAAAGGCTACAACTAGTATACTTAGCCACATTTTACAAAAGACAAAGACTGAGAAGTAACTTTTCAAAAATATCTTCCCTTTCTACCACATTAAATAAGTTTAAATTTGAAATGGGGATCATATGGTGCAGTACTGTTCAAACATTTTGGGAAAAGATGCACAGTAAGAAATGCATTTCACATTGTGAACTATTTAACACGTGCATCTGCAAAAAGCTTCTCAAGGAGCTGTTTGCTTTTACATAAATGTTAAGTTTGATATTTTTCTATCATCTATTTTTATCTATTCTATATTTCTTTACATGTCATTATCTTTGCACATTAAATTGATCTCATGACCCACAGATGGATTTCAACCATGCTGTTCGATCATTTAATTATTTGTTCATTTAATTATTTTCCAGCAATTTCTTTGGTTGCTAAAACACACTAGAATGTTCTTGAAGGCAGGTATCACCATACATTCACATTCTTACATCTCCCTCACTGTTGCACTTTAATCTGTAATTAATAGAGTTTAATTTTACCTCTAAAATTTCACATCCTTGATTTAATAAGAGAGTCCCTGCTACAGTATCCAGAAAGGGTGAAATTAAGGAATAGGAAGTAGGGCTACAGGGGATTCCAGACTCCCTGTAATTAGAGTTGACAACATTTTACGGAGGGCCACCACTCCTACACATTTTATTCAATCCATTTGACCACAGGATTGGAAATATTAGACATGGAAAGCAAGAAAACACCTGGTCCTCCCCTGGATTGCCTTCTAAATGAACCTTGTGTGTGTGGGGTGGGTGTGTGGGTGTGTGGGTGTGGTTTGTGTAATTTGAACTCAAGAGAATCAGTCACACAAACCACACCAAACTAAGAAGCACGGCATTTCTTGTCACCTCTAAGCTATTTCAGGATCTAAACTTCTTTAGGGTTAAATCAGATTATTTGAACATTATAAAAAGTATCTAAACTTTAGTTCATATATTCTTCTTTTAAAATGATACTTATAAGAAATTTATTTTTTTCTATGAATTCTAAATATGAATTTTGTTTCTAAAAGTTTAGAAGAAAATAAATCTTTCACTGCTTGAAGGCTCTCATATCTTTATGTACAACCTATCCATTAATCTTTGTGTACCCTTGGTATCACTACAAAGCCAAAAAGTTAAAAAAAAAATAGTGCCAGGCACCAGGTGGAAAATATATACGTTAAGGATTCATCATGGGCATCATGAGAATGGTGTGGAATTGAACGCCTACTTTCAAAACCATAAAAAGAGTGAACTTCTTTAAAACCCAGCATATGTTTCATCAAATGAAAATCAGTTCTGAACAGATGTCCCCTTAGACCTGTTATGTTAGGACTAAAGTTACTAAATCAGCAATCATTGTTTTTAAACTTAGGGCCACATTTTTGCCACTGATTTTTATCCAAAGCTCCCATAGGCGTCAGTGGAAGACCCATGCATGGAAAAATGATATGATATGTATCCTAGTTTTATTTATTTCATATGTATACAGCAGTATAAAATAATATATTACATTTACACTCATTTTACTTATGTATTATTATAGCATTCACAGTAACAAACACTATAGTTAAGATTGAAACTCATCTTTTGTTATAATACCCTGTTTTCACTCACAGATAACTGTCTCAAAATGTGTTTAGAGCTGAAATTCCCTGCTGACTTTCAGCTCAAGAATATATGGATGTTTTGGAAGTCTAAATTCTATCATTCAGAGATTTTTGAGTCTTGTGTGAAAATGTAATACGGTTGCATCCTAGATGCAATATTTTCATACAACTCAAAAATATCTGGAGAGTAAAAACTTCAAACTAAGCAAGTGACAAGTTTTCAAGAAACAAAAGTCATTTTTCTAATTTTACAAATACTTAAAAAATAACAGATTAGAAATACATGCATGCACACTAAAGGTATTAGAATTTTAGTCATATTATTGCCTGCAATACTCTGGCGGCACCCATCTACTGGCATTCTTAGAGAATGCTATAGTCTAAAACCTATGCCAAGTGCTTGAAGAAAAAATACTCTACTGAACAGTTTCACAAATTACTATATAAGGATCTTGTTTGACTTAGCAGAGGGATATTCCTTGAAGTACTAACAATATATAAAATAATTTTACTACTCCATGGTGTAAAAAATATGGAATTTTGTTATTTTTCTGTTTTTCCTTGTTAAAAAGGAACATAAAAAGAATGTTAGGTGCAAAGCCTTATCACTACAAAATTAGACTTGAAAAAGATAAAGAACCCAAGATATTGTAATATGAAAAATATAAGATTTTCAGAAAAATCATCAAGTATACTAATGTTTTAAGTACTTTTGATCTCCTTGGGTATTAATAGCACACGTAGAAGTATGAGTGGGGAAAATCATATACAAAGACAAAAATCCATGCTGTTGTCAGCCAGCAACATAAATACACCCTTTATCCTGTTTAGCAATTGCCACATTCTGGCTCAGTAATTCTTTCTATTCAGGATCAACTGAACTCCAGCAAATAATTTTTGAAAGGCAAAGTAGTACAATCAATGCACAGTTAAGAAAGTTTATGTTGAGAACTGTGAGGTTTTTTTTTTCAGCCTCATACTGGAAAAGCAGGAGGGTTTCTAAATGATAAAACATCTGATAAACCCAATTAGAGTACAATTAAGAAATGAAACAGAATGAGTAATTAAAATTGTTCACTCTTCTTCTATAGTTCTTAATTTGCAATGTTTGATAAAAGTATTGCATTTTAACATCTTCCAAAATAAAATATTCAGATAACCTTAATGTTTTCTAAGAAAAGATGATACACTTATTTTATTGACGTCATGTCTTTAAAGTAGCTCTGGTGCGATATTTAATTGTCTGATTTAAAACGGTTTTACAAATTATGTTTGTAAGTTAATAATTAGAACTTTACATGTAGATGAAATATTTCTAAAAGTTGTCATTTGACATACCATTGAAACATTAAAACGCTGTTTCCACAGGAACATTTTCTGACTTTTACTGCTCTAAAACTAATGATGTTAACAAGGAGTAAATATTATGATTTTTTTTCTGAAATAATTCATCAATGTAATGTCTATTAATCTTGAAATTATTTTTCCTTTACATGTGCAAACATTATGGAAGATTGGATGTTAGAATGACCAGATTAAATAGAAAGCCTATACTATAATTCCTTGACATACTAACTTAGTAAATAATTATTTAATAAACCTCTTAATTAGTTTGTCCCACATTTTATTTTTTAACCTCCCTTAAGAATAGACACTGTTTCGTATGCTTTATTAAAATCATATCATTACTCTTGTAACTTCTGTCCTAGTCTGGATGCATTAGTTGAATAGTATTTTACATTTGAATAATTTTGTCATTCAAATTAGGTAATTTTTTTGGGTATTTGGGGGAATTGATAATACAATTTCAGAACTAAAATGAAAATTACTATATGAAGTTACTATGATATTTAGAAATACCTGATATTCAAACATGGTATAAAAGTTTGTTAAAGAGAAATTATATACAATGGTATAAATGAGTACCTAAAGAAAACACCTTTAAATCAAATGACTTGAAATACATATTATGTATGAAGTGATTATAACATTATTTAACAATAATAAAAAGGATGGCTGTGCATTTTCCCCCCATGATAGTAAAATGATGCAGTGATTCAACAAGAAAATACTTTTCTTGTTAAAAATTAATTAGAACAAAAAGACTTTTTTTCAGTTAAATTATATATAAACATCCACTTACTAAAATAGTCTATCATTCAAAATATTGATGTACTAAATGCCAAAAGTTTGGAAAAGTGTTACTGTTGCATGTGGTGAAGGTATGTGCTTTTTGTATTACACATGATGGATTAGCTTCATTTTTAAAGGTCTCCCAAAGACTAGAACATTACAGACATTATTTTGGCATATAACTGATTGGGAGTATGACATATTATTATCTAATTTGATAACAGTCAAATGCATGATGCTGAGCTATCACTCTGAAGGTAAATGTCAAGGACCTATGAATTAGGTGTGCATTTTACTGTTAAATCTAAGGGGAAAATTCACTTCAATTCCATAAAAATGGGTGGGGAATATTTAAGTTTTATCTACTTCTTAGTTAAATGTGCAGCTTAAACTATCACTAAATGTAAGATCACTTAAAATTAAGGATAATATTTCAAAACAGGTCTTTCATTTGGATAGGCAAACATAGACATCATGTTCAAGGGTGTTTTTTAGAGGGGATCTGTGATGATTTTCATTTTTGCTTGGAAAATCATCTCATATTGTGTCATTTCTTTTCCTCTCTTTCTCATGTTTCAGCAAGCAACAAAACACAGTAGAAAAAAAGTATGTAAAAGGAAGGAAAATGCACGTTACTGAATTTAATAATTAACCTTGTTGACATAAAAGATAAGTTGAATTTTCAAGGCTGACTCATGAAGAATTTTCTCATTAACAAACACTGACTACATTTAAGATAGAAAATTTTCACACATAATACTGAAACAATAATATACCATGTATCTATCTCCAAATTTATTTAATGTTTTAAATTTAGAGATTCTTTATATTTTATAGTTATTTCTTTACCAGTTCAGAATTTATAGATCTCTATATGATCATATAGAGTTATAAATATGTTTTATATTAATGTGTAATTGAGTCACAAAACTATGTAAAATAAAATTCTGTGTGATTTATATGATTGAGGACTTCTTAAAATAGTAATCTTCAATTACATATTTTACACCACAAAATGTACACACACCCAGGATTTTTTTTCTAACAACAAATACAGGTGAAAGATTCCTTATAAAAGCTTTAAGTGATTCTAAATTCAAAGCCATAGAAAGAGAATCAGCATCATGTAGATTGTTAGATATTGTGATAGCATATATTCAGTGCTCCATCTGATAACATCCATAGCTACATCTTTGGCATTGAAAATTCAGTAGGAGTTCGCGACAAAATTTTGTAGCTTAGAGCTTCATTTTCTTTTAAACAAGGAAAAACAGGGTTGAATAAGGTATGAAAACAGGGAAGAAACTATTATGATTTTTTCTCAGTAAGTTTATCTTTGGGACCCTGAATTACCTTTCGCTTTATTGTAATATGTGGACTGTATGAATCCATTTAAAAACCAACTGATTTGTACCACATTTTAGGAAAATTATATAATATAATATATATATTTTATATTTATTTAGAAGCTTTGAAATAGTACAGTAAACACTTTGCAACACGGTGTATAAACTACAGAATGTCTTTGATATTTTGTGGGTCTTCAGAATACAACATTTTTTTAATAACCCACAGGTGAAAAGAACATAATCACAATCTCTCTTGTAAAGTTGGAATAGTTTGGGGAACACTTGATCACACAAAAATAATATAAAACAGTCAAGTTTAAAACAGTGATATTGCATTTATAATGCACAAATTTCCTTTATCTTTATGACTGGCTTCTTGTGGCGAATATAAACATCTAAAGGGCTCAGTGACATTTGGAGAGAGAGAGAGATATATAGTGCTGTAAACAGGCACACACTGATCAGAGAGGCAAAGTCAGTTGCCTCTGAAGTTTCTACAGTTCTGCACAATTCAACTCATTTCTCAGGCCTGCTGAGAGCAATTAGGTCCTATAATTGGCCACGATGACTCCGCTGGAAATCTAATACTCAGTCACACACAACTAACTGGATGGCCAAGATAATGAAGTTGAAAAGTTGATGCTTTTGTTGGTCGACTTTGTGCAAATCATGCTGCTTCAGGTAAGTTCTGTAGAATTGACTAGCATATCCTTTTCCGTGCTGTGAAAAAGAAAGAAAAATACTCTAAGAAAAAGTGCTTTACTTTTGGAGTGTAGAACTGCACAGTATTGTACAAGAACCAATGCAACCGGACACTAGCTGTCCTCTCGTACCAGATCCACTTAGCTTTCCACTCTCTCAGTGCTGTTTTAGTTTCTAGCCATTCTGTTTGATTTTCTGCAATTTATATTTCTGACATTTGGATGAATCTTTTTTGCATGGGAAATACATATTTGCTGTACTAATCATAATTATGTTTAACTGTTTAAAGTTACCTACAAAATAGTCCCTACTTCACTATTTATGCATTACCATAGTTTAGAAAATAAATGTGACTCTTCATCTTCAAGAAGTTTTTAGAAAATGTGTGATGTGTTATGTATTGAACTTAGTAAATGTTAAAATATGTATTTGCATATTTATTTATATTTGTACTCATGTATATATAAACATTATATATACGAAATAATAATAATAAAATATTAAAGAAAACTATATTAGGTAGTTCAAAATTTCAAAAACAAAACACTTTCTGAGTTTATTTTATCTCATTTCTTAAAGTATATAAAAACTAAGGTTTCTATAGCCTACAGTATTTTAAAGTAAATTTATTTGCTAAGAAGGAATATGTTTTCTCATAAAGAGAATCAAAACAAAAAGAAGTACAAGACGTTATCTTTTTGGTACAGTCATACTTAGTTATGAAGTGGAATGCCCAGATTCACCTATTTGGATCTATGATTTTAAGTATTTTATTAATTTGTAATGATAAAGGATATTTCTTCCCACTTGTACACAATCTTCATAATATTTGACCATACGCATGATAGAACAGAAATTGTCTCCACTAGGTCACTATTTGGCACCTAAAAGGTGTATAATAATATGATGATGAAAATATGATAGGTCAGTTGACATGAAGATCACATCTATGAATACCTCTTTAAAACTTAAGGAAGCTAAGAATATGCTGATCAGTTTTATCCATCTCCTCTCATACTTCCACTCATTCAGGTGAGTTATCTCTTTTTCCTAGTTTAATCTTCCCTAATTCTTCCATTTCATTTTTCTCTCCAACTCAGTTTCTGACCACTGAAACATTCTGTCCCTAGTTCAACATTCAGCACACAGATCAGCTGAAACTGTAAAAGTCAGACACCCTATCAACAGAAATTATAGCGAGAATGATCATTTACATGTATTATGTACTTGCCAGTATTGAAAGTAGTGAAAACATTGTTTTGTAATATCAGATGATACAATGAATGTACAATGAGTTATTCACAATATTTGACTACAAGACAGCCATTATAACTTATACAGTCATAATGCTACAGAGAATATTCTATAAGTGGACAGAAACTTTGCTCTTTAACTAGAATTAAATCCTTTTTTCTTATGTCCTTGAATTCAAATTCTCAGTTTCATGGTGCACTTTAGATAAGTAATTCAAATATTTTTATTTATACAAATCTAAATTGAAAATCATCCAGTAAGTTAGACTATAAAAATATACAAAATTCAGTAAATTAGATTCTAGCCATAGAAATTCAAGTTTATAAAATGAATTGAAATAATTAAAGTGACCAAAATAACTTATTGTCCAATTAGATACTTTTGGATGAGAAAAGAAACAGTATTAATAACTAAACATGATTCTGTGCTTTCCTGGTCAACCCAGGAAATATGGTAACTCTACAAATAATGTTCGTTTTTTAAAAATAAGTTGCAGATAATATTTACAGACTATAGCTTTTTCTAATTTATAGCAAACCTCATTTTAGTAGTTCAAGGACAAAAGGAACTCAAGAATAACATATCCCAAATCTATAAATTAACACATAATGTGAAAAATTATACACCAAAAAGCTACATCTTGTAAAAAATAGATACTAGCCAACCTAACAGATGTTTAAATTATTAAATATTTCCTATTAGGTTAAGACATTACTTATGGGAAAAACTATTAATATGATTTTATGTTTATTTGACTTAGTCTGATATATTAATCATATCATTAAAATGGTTCACAGTTATAAGAACACAGAAATTTAGCACACATTATACAAATATCTTAAATAAAAACCTAAGCTAAAACAACCTATTTCAATTGCTTAGAGTTATATGTGTGCATTGATTTTATTTTAAAGTCCACCCATTTCAGGATTTACTTGAAAAATATAGTCACCTTTTATTAAATTTAGCTCCCCTCACCTGTTAATTCGAAAATACAAATCTGAACAGAGAAATGTAAAGACCGAAGTTGAAGGTATTAACAATCAGACTGAGGAGGGACAACACCCTCCATTTCAGAAACAAACCTTATATTATGAAGTACTGCCAAACTAGAACTATGTTACACAGTTCCTAAAGTTACAGTCATTCCCACTTTATTTCAAAACTTTCTAACAGGTGAGTTTGAACACTGAAATATCATTTTACTTTTAGGGCTGCATGGGTTAATGTTGAACAAGGAACAAGCAAAGGTTAAGCAAGTGATTATGTTTTAGAGTTGCTGCCGCTGACCATCATTCCACAATGTTAAATACTAGTGTTGCTCTTCATTTGCCAATGCACTTCAGACTGGGAAGAGTAGGCCAAATGCACATAATTCCAAAGCTTTCTGATATATTCTATGTTTACATAAAATCATCAGATCATATTTGGAGAATTTTTCTTTTTTCTTTCCATTTTGTAAATGCATTTGTTTCTAGCTATGCATTAATATATATAAGGAATCCATCACTTAAAGATTTTCTTTTCATTCTAATCAAAAGTTTTATATATATAGATAGATGTATACATACTCTTTATGTATAATTTTATTCATTCATTCCATATATTTTATAGTAGTTCACAGAAATGTTAGATACAAGATACTATTCTTCATGTCTGAAGTACTGGCAAAAAAGTACTTCTAAAGGAAAGATTTACTCAAATCCCTACTTTCCCAAAATTTAGCATATAATCCTTATAAATAGTTAATGGTGTATATTTTTCTTTATATTGTGTAATCCTGGTACCTTTTCTAATTTGCAAACTATAATATTAGACTGCAGAAAAAATTAAAACATTTAAAACACTAATATAAAGCTAATGAAGAATGACTGAAAGATGTATATTGCATATGCAAAATAATGGTAAACATACTGGTGTTGACACACTGTTTATACTATGCAAATGCCTGATGAAAAATAATTTTATACAATACTTTAAAACGACAATATCTGATTCAAATATTCACATTCCCATACTTGCATTACAATAAACACAAAATTCTTTTACTCTTTATGACAGCATAAATGACAGAAGCTAAAGCAATAAATAATGCTTGTGAAGTAATATAATTTATTTCTGCAAATATCTCAAATATCTCAAATGATTGAGACTTCACTACAACAAGAAATTTCCAGAGGCTGAGCTCAGTCACCTACTTCAGAGCTCAAATGTTTACTGAGCCTCACAGCCAGGACACTTCTTTATACATAACGTGAATCTGGCACATAAGGATTTGAGCCCATTACCCCCTGTGGAAGTCAGAAACACCTGTCCTCTGTTCTCTGTGTAAAGCACATCATAAACTTAAAGGTGGTCTCTGTATTAGAGACTTGTCCATTTGAATAATCCGTGTTTTCAACTTTCTTCTGTCTTATTCTTAAATCACTTCTGAGGATTCCTTTCAAATATTTCTAAAGATTTTTTTCTGTTTAACCTATGTCCAGAAATGAGCATAATAGTGTTCAGCCTTTTAGAGAGAAATGACTTAATTGGTCTTTTACCCTCCCACTAGAACACTTTTATTTTTTTTAAATATACACTATATTGTTCATATTGTAAATCATATTTTTTCCTCATTAAATTACAGAGTTTAAATTATATATACATATATACCTGTGTGACGAAACTTGATTAAATGTTGTTGTGGATTATTATGAACTATTACAAAACTGAAACCTTCTCTCAATTTAATGTATTATCCTTGTGTCCCCTAATAAAGTCCTAGTGCGGCATAATCTTGAGTTCTTAATTTATTGGTAATGTTCTCACTATCCTCAGGGAAAACTTGCTTTTTTCCTTTCATCAAGAAGCATGCCTTTTTATTCTGTTTTGATCGGGTTACAGGATTATATAATAAATGTGGAAAACAGGAGTACAGAGGTAATGGCACCATGTAATACGTGCACACTTGTCTGATCTTTTAGAAAGGAAACTGAAACGAATGACTCAAAAAATCCTTTAGACCATTAATGTAAGGAATATGTTGTAAATCTAATTGTTTTAGTTGAGTTTAAAAATGTGTATATGCTACATTTATAGCATAGTTAGCAAATATTTTAATTAAAAATCAATCCACAGATATTTTTAAAAGATAAAATAATCAGCAGGTATAGTTATGTTAAATAGAAATGTACCAAAATGAATGAGGAGAATTTAGAAGATCATTTGTAAAAGAAGAGAGAAGCTGTGGACCACAGTGCTCCATTCTTAGATATTCTAGCTCTAGTAACTGGCTAGAGTCAGTCACACCTTCAAGGAGCCTCAGGGTACTATTGAGATAAGACTTTTCACCCATTGAAACATGTAGATTAAAAGTGAATGGGGTGGTATCTCATGGAAGTTTTGATTTGCATTTCCCTTATAACTAATGATGTAGAGCATTTTCTCATATATTTGTGAAAGTTTATACCCATTGATTGCTAATGTTTTGATAATGTTTTACCCTCAACTGTATTTCTATATACTTCTAATAAAAAATAAAATAAATAAATCTAATTTTAAATTTAAAAAAAAGTGAATGGGGGGCTGGAGCACTTGCCTGCAATACACAAGGATCTGGGTTCTAACGCCAGCCCCACATACACAACTGGGTGTCGGATAAACAAAGGTCAGATGGAAAAATGAAAATGAATAAAAACTGATATTCTCTCTCTCTCTCTTACCCTCTCATGCTTTAAAAAAAAGGGGGGGTGGATAGGGCCTCCTTATTTTCTCACCTAGCATCCAGTAGGATATGCACAAGGAATTTATTGGATAATTGATAAGATTCCCTCCAAATCAAATAGAGTTGATAAAGTATGTGAAGCTCTGATTTTACCACCAGGAAAATTTCAGAATTTAGTATTTCTTCATGCTTATTTTTAAACCAGATTTTACTGCTATAAGAAGAATTTAACGCCTTAAAATAGGGGACTCTGTTTTGCAAGTTCCAAGGTGTGCCATTACCCTCACGTGGCTTCACAGGAGGAAGTGAGACCCCTGACACACTGATTCCTTCCACATGGAGGGTGGCAGATGCTTGGAACCTGTGCCTCACAGGCCACAGTACATTACAACTGGCTCGCCAGAAAGCATCTGCTCTGTGGGATTCTGTGTCCCCATCAAACCCCTCCAATATTGCCAAAGGCAGAGATGCGGTTATAGCAACTCGATTTTGTTTGATTTAAACACACTGATATCTGGTTAATTATATTAACAGTACTTTGAACTATGACCAAAAAAAAAAAAAACTAGCAATAGCACGTTAACTCCTTTAGATAGTTCCCACTGAACATTATCATCTAAATTGATCTAATCATGACACCAAAATATATACAATCATCATTTATTACTTTTTCCTCTAGAAACAAGAACTGTCAATCCAAAGATCTGTTTATCAAATATGAAAAATGTTAAATTTCTAAATTAAATTACATCTAAATATGCTAAGAAATGTGTGTATGTAGAATTTTTTAGGAAGGGATCAAGTTCAAATCCTTCCAATAATGTAAAGAGTATGCCTCCAGAGCTCGATTTTCTAAAAAGAAGTGGAGAAGGATAATAGGACATGACCCTAGCCGGGTGCCTTACTCCACCAGGCTCTCTTTGACAGTTAAAATCCTATTGCCTCATTAGTATGTGGACGTCAAAGTTGAAGAATGAATTATTTTAATGTGCTCTGACCATATAATGGCAAATATTTTAACAAACAAAAATATAGCATACATTTCTATACATGTTTAAAAAATACTGAAAATTTTCCAGGAATGCTTCATTCTGTACTGAAGTATAAAAATTCTGAGTTTTTTTCCAGAAACATTTGAAAATAACATCTTTTACATTGACAATAAAGAAATATACTTAAAACATCTGAAGAAAAGCCGCTTAATTGTATCTTACTTTAATCACTTCAAAGGATAATTTCATTTAGGTTAAACAAGTACCAGTATTTTTGAATCTCTGAAATTCTTTATTTTTTGAATATTATGGAGCTAATAATAGTTACTGATATCTATACACTTACATTTCAAGTGGGTTCCTTCAGAACAGCATAAGAAAATTAATGCAGTTGCTTTTCCCTGAGTTTGAAATCAGCATTAATTTTCAAAGCAAAAGGCATGAAGCATACCTTAATGGAATTGGTCATCTCTGTAAACACATGAATGTTTTTCCTATGTAGGCCTATTTAGGCCAAATGTTATCATTGTCTCCAAATATTTACTTGAAGTCTTCACAAAATGCACAAGCATCTTTATATGAAATCCAAGAACAAATTTCAGCAAGACAAGATAAATGTACAAAAATGCATAACACTTTCATTTTAAAAACATATAGTATCTAATTTACTAACCACCATTAGCCTGCTTAAACAGTGAGAACGTTTCAACCTAATTTACCCACAATCTTAAAGAAATAGAAAATAAAAATAAGTGAAAAAATCTTCTGCGTTATTAAATAAAATATGCATAACAGTCTATACAAGTGCATTTCCAAAAAAGCTACACAGCACACACAACTTAGGAATAGTGAACAAATGTATGGCTACCTATTTAATATACTTGGTGATCTCATTCTGTCTAACATAATTCAGTTACTTCTATGTCAAAGCAAACTGCAAATTAAAAGCTGGAGGACCAAACTTCTGAAAATACAGATACAAAAACAGAACACAAACAGAGGATTCAGAGCAAACACCCCCATATTAAAATCAGATTTGGAACCTCAAGACTGCAGGTTATAATAACCCTGGATTAGGCCTGCCAGATAAAATACAGGGTGCCCAGAAACAACTGAATTTCAGATAAACAATGAATAATTTGTTACTATTCATATGCCACTAGCAATATTTGAGCATCATGCATTTATTTTTATTTGTTAAATCTTGCAATAGTGTTCTCAAGGCACCTGCCTCATGATACTACAGATGACATGCCACCAGAGCAAGAAAAATATGCTGTGCTTTTTAATCATTTTGTAGGAAAAGTGTGTGTAATAAGATTTCTACATTTTCCCAACCAAAGCAATTTAAAATTAAGGTGGCACAATTCTAAAGAAGATAAAGAAATAAAATTGTTATCCAGGATATAAATTTATATTTCATGACTAATTGCCTAATTATAACATAATCCAATTGCTTTTTAAATTATTTATATGTGTTAAAATTAAATTTTAACCTTATTATTTGAGTAAAATTTCTGTTTATGTGAGATACATATCATATATTAAGTAAAATGTTTTTTATTTGCATGATAAACATAATTTTAAATTGCCTAAAATCCAGGCCTTGATGCAGACTTTAATTTTAGTTATATTCTAGACTCATTAAAATACCTTCTCCCCTTTCAATTAAATTGCTCATCAGATAATATGAAATTTTTAAAATGATGGGCAGTGAATGAAATAGCTATAAAACATTTACAAACACTAAATTGTTGAAATAAGATTATACCATGCTGGTTAAAGAGCAACATTAATTTTAGTCATATTCTAATTAAGGCCAAGATTTAGATCCCTAAATGGTTATATACTTTGCACAATTTTTTTAACACTAAGTAGATTTTATTTTGTTAATTTAAACATGTAGTAAATGCAGCCGTAATCCCAGTGACTTAGGAGGCTGAGACAGGAGGAATGCAAGTTCAAAGCCAGCCTCAGCACTTTAGGACCTAAGCACTTTAGCAAGACCCTACCTCAAGAGAAAAAAAATTAAAAACTGTTGGGGATGTGGCTCAGTGGTTAAGCATCCCTGGGTTCAATCCCTGGTGAAAAAAAGAAAGAAAGAAAGAAAGAAAGAAAGAAATGGAAAGGGTCCTTAGACTAGATCAGCACAGATGTAATAGTGTATAGCCATCTTCTATTAATTTAATAAAGAATGTTTGTCAAGTTTTATAAGAGATCTAAAGGCTTTTTGCCCCTTTTCCCCATTTTTCAATTGGTGCATGATAATTGTACATAATGGTGAGATAGAAAACTTAATAGTAATTTTGCAGTTACTCATTATACCACGTTAAACCCCTCAACCCTCAGGAAGTATCACAGGAGTAACCAAGAGTAAGATGCTCAACATCTGAAGCAATATGTTTTAGCAAACTCCTTATTTCTATAGGGAGTTTATTATAAGATAACACTGGAGACAAACCAAATAAATTGTGTTAGAGATATGCTGGGTGCAATGTTGCATGCCTGAAATTCCAGCAACTCAGGAGGCTGAGGCAGGAGGATCATCACTTCAAGACCAGCCTGAGCAACTTAGTGAGAGCCTATTTCAAAATAAAAAATAAAAAGTACTGGGAAAGTAACTCAGCGGTAGCACACCCCTGGGTTCAATTCCCAGTACCCAAAAAAATTTTTTTGAAGAATAAAAATGGGAGGGGCTGGAGTGGTGGCTCGGCAGTTACAGGGCTTGCCCGGCATGCACAAGTACATGGGTTCAAAATCCAGCTCCCACGTGTACAACTAAGTGTGGGAGCAACGAAAGTCACGTGAAAAACTCAATAAAAATTGATTCTCACTCTCTCACTGTCCTTCTCTCTCTCTTTTTTTTTTTTGCTTGCTATTTACTTTTATTTTTTATTAGAAGTATATAGAGATACAATTGAGGGGGAAACATTATCAAACCAACAGTAATCAATGTATATATACTTTGTTATCCAGGGGTAATGCCAAAACATGGATGACCACCTTGGGTTTCACCTGTTGCAGTTTCCCCCAGAAGAACTCATGTGTTAAATGGGTATCTCCTGGAGGAATGATATCGGCTTCTGGGATGGTTCCCCCATATCCCCACTCTCCAGTCTCCTATGAGCTCTTCATACACCCTCCCCCCTCCCCATCCCCCTCCCTACACCTCCAAGTATCCTAGGGAGCCATCCCCCTATTACGCTGAGAATCATACAATTTGAAGTATTGTTAGATTAGCATCTACCCTACTGCTTCCCCATGTATTCTAGTTTCCACAGATGAGAGAAACCATTCGGCCCTTGAGCCTCTGAGATTGGGATACTTCACTTAGCATAATTCTTTCCATCTCCATCCATTTGATATCAAAAGCCATAATTTTAAACTTTGATCAACTAGAGTTCATGTTAATGATCACAAATATTAAACTACATAGCAAAGTAAAATGTTCTGCTATATATTTACTATCAATGCAAGCTATCACAACAAATTTTTTAAAAAGTTCAAAATTTAGGTTTGGAGCAATGGCTCAGCGATTAGGGGGCTTGCCTGGCATGTGCGAGGACCCAGGTTTGAATCCCAGCAGGACATACACAACTAAGTGCTGGAGCAACAAAAACCAGATGCAAAACTAAATAAAACTGATTCCCTATCTCTCTCTCTTTAAAAAAAAGAAAAAAGAAAGAAAGAAAGAAAAAAGAAAGTTAAACATAAATCAACTTTCCTGTCACCAGGAAAGGATTCTGGTTAAATGGCATTGATAATGTATACTGATATTAAAAGTATTTATATTATTATTAAAGTGTGACAAATACACAAAAACATGGGTAGGCAATACAATAGTGATAACAGTATCATGTGCTTAAAAACTAGTACAGAAAACTGAATTCATATAAACCGCCTCCAGCAAGAGTTATCTAGTCATCAAAAACCTCCTGCTTCTAACCATGTGTGCCCGATGGCTCCCTTTCATGTTCACGTTGAAGGTGGCCTCACGTCTGCTTTTCTACATATGTTTGTAAGTGATATGCTACAAACAATGGAAAAGACATTGATCAGTGAATTAGCATCCATGATGTGAAACTTCAGGTTTAAGGACTTATGAAAGAGAAAGTGGTATATCAGAAAAAAATAAAAGAGCCCAAAATAGAGTCAGAATAAAAACAAGAAAATCAAGTTTGGAAGACAATGAATTCCAGGGACTGAGGACTGGGAATGTTGCTTTTTTGGCCTTTGGAGACCTCTATGATTACAGGATTTTCCAAGGATACCTGGGTGACTTTCTTAGAAGGAAGGAAATGCTCCTGTCCCTTTCAGACTGCATCCTGTAATGACCCTTTGGGGTGGTCTGAAGGCATCTGCTGGTGTTCCTTTGGCTCCAGACACAGCTCTCGACAAGGGACTCTAAAACGAATGCACAGGGACTCTGCTCTAAATAATTTTGCAGTCCCGTGGCCAAATCATGTTGCACAGACCATTTTAAAGACAGCAGTTATGTAGAAGAATCTGTAAAAAGTCACAGGAAGAATTAGGTATCTCTTTCTGGGAAGAGTTCTCTGCAAAGGTAAACCTGGCTGCATCTCCATGCATGACAGGACATGCAGATGGGGAGAGAAGGGATTTGTGGACAAGAACACTCCAGAAGCAGAACAGAGTGCGTGAGTGTACAAAACCTGGAGGAAAATGGTGCATTGATCAGCTCACAGATGACTAAATGACATCAAGCAGAAAATGTAGGCATGGGCAAAATGCAAGACATTAACACCCAGTGTAGACAGGAACAGCACTGTGGCTGTGACAGGGAGCCTCTGAAAAATTTTAAGGAGTACAATCACAGAGTTCAGTGTCTTAGAGAAATACTTTAATTACTGACAGGACAAGCTACACAGAAAAGTAAAGAGGATTCTCACTAATTTTGGATGAACAAGGAAGAGCATAAAAGAAAGTACACCTGTGTCTTCCTCATCCAGCCCTGCAACGAACCCAATGTTTATACTTAACATATTTGGAAATAGTCTGCTTTCTGTCACTTTGAATCTTCAAAATGTAACAATATTCTGCACTTATAAAGACTGTCTAGATGTTTTGTAGCTGACTTAATTCTAAGAATAATTGTGAAGGGGAAAAAAGAATGAAATGAGCTGCTCAAAACCTGATTCTATCCTCCCATCTCCAGCCTCAGGTAAAGTCAGCAATAAAAGTTACAAACCTACAGAACAGCACTGGATATTTTTTCCCATAACTTTTAATGAAGAAAAAATACGGCAGATAATGATCACAGACTAATATTAAATTCACTTTATAACTGTGAGACTGAGCGTTTTTTCTCTTATAAAAGATTGCTTCTGGGTTTATTCTTTCATTGAAAGAGTCACAAGGAAATCTTACCCTATGATGTTCTGGTCTGTAACTCAGAGTCAGTGAAGACGTAAGGTCTATTTTAATTATAACATTTCAAGTAATGTATTTTAAGTGATTAAAGTGATCCCATGCATTTGATCAAATCCTTCCAATGCAAAAGTAACCCCTGCCATGTCTCAGTCTACTGGGATTATCAGTTATCATTCTCCCTCATGCCCATTTCTTACTTCCAACACCCTTAATTTAAGAAAAGAAACTACACATGCCTGCTTTAAGAAAATAATAATCAGACAATTTGTCATCTTGCTTCTTCCAATCTACTGAAATACTCTTTCGAATATGTTCCTAATTGGGTATCAGTTCCCTGTTCAAAGTTGACCCTCTGCCAACACATGGTTTTCATAGTAATTATTATTGTTGACATGATCTTCTCTTAGTCACCCAGTTTCAGAACTACAGAACAATCCTGGACAGCTTTCTCATTTACTTTTTGTGCTGGATTTCTAATCCTTTC
The DNA here is from genome assembly GCA_004027875.1 of Aplodontia rufa. NCBI lineage: Eukaryota > Metazoa > Chordata > Mammalia > Rodentia > Aplodontiidae > Aplodontia > Aplodontia rufa. Next base: position 120,713 of record PVKS010001956.1, read on the forward strand.
TTTCTGATTTTGTTAAAATTTCTTTACTGGGAATCCCTTTGGGTTCATTCTCTACCAACAACATACCCTTACAGGGCTACTCCTGACTACTGCCCAATTTCTTCAACCTGAGATTCAAGAAGCCAGTTGATCACACTCATCCACTCTAAAATTAGACTACGTCAAATAAAAAGTATGATTCTTCTTCTTCTTCTTCTTTTTTCAGGGCTGAGGACCGAACTTGGGGCCTTGCGCATACTAGGCAAGCACTCTGGCACTGAACTAAATCCCCAATCCCTGCATGACCTTCTTCATCAGCCATGAGGCCATGGGGAGAGTTAGTGGACACCTCTTCTTAATTTTACCATCTCTAAATCAAGTACAATAGGGATAAATGCTTCATGCTGTAAGACTGAAATGGATTCATATCTAAAATGTGCAGCAAATAGTACCAGGCTCACAAATTCTCAATAACTGTTAGCTACTATTTCTGTTGTCATTATTATTCAAAACATGTCTTAATTTATCCAGAAAAAATAACTTTTCAATCCTCAATTCCACTACATCTCTGGCTTTATCTTATGATGTGGCCACCAAAATATTCACTCTACAAATGCCATATTTTCTCTCCAATTCTGCACTTTTATTCCTGAAATTCCCTACAGTTAGAATGGCTTGTTTCCTATCAGTCAAAATCATATATATAATGCTCAGATATTCTAGCACAGAAATGAGCTCTACTGTAATTTTTCTTTGATTACACTATAGCAATCCTTCAGAAAGATCAAAATATACATTTTATTTGAACAAAGTAAATATTTTGTCATGTTAATAAAATGAAAAACCGGGCTGGAGTGGTGGCCAGCGGTTTCTGTGCTTGCCTGGCAAGCGCGAGTAAGCAAGTTCAAACCCCAGTACCACATACACAATGAAGTCTCAGAGCAACGAAAGCACATGAAAAACTAAATAAAATTGACTCTCTCTCTTTCTCTCTCCCTCTCTCTCTCTCACTGTCCCTCTCTCTTAAGAAAATAAAATAAAGTAAGAAACTTATAATAACACAGAATCATTGAAAAGCAGTGCATTTTATGAAGAGGGGTAACGTGTAATTGCACTTGACCGTAATAATTTTCCTCTTAAGCACATTAAATGTAAAAACAATTAAATATGTTTTAAAATTCTCATTTTTTCTATAGTTGGAAATTGCATTATTAAATGCAGAAAGTTTTATTTTATTAAAAAACTCCATTTTTGGTTTTCATAGAAGAAATGAATGTAACAAAATATTATGATTTTTGAAAATAAATTGGGCACTGGATTTGTTTTCAGCTTTTTGTTATTCAGACAAAACAGTGATATATATGCAAAATTGATGTAGAAGGTGAAAGACAGAAAACACCTAGAATCATAAAATCCTGAGAATTACTCAGGCAGCCCAATGAATAAACCATTAGCAGAAAGTAAAGTCTGGGCAGTTTCTTGGGTGATTTTTAAATGGGGTTGTGGCAACATTTGCTGGTTCTGTCTGATTTTGAAAGACAAAGATGCAAAAATATAGGTTATAATGCTGACTGAAATAATCAGGTTTATTAGTAAGATTTTAGTAGAGAAAAATGGGGGCAAGCACATATCTGGGATTTTATGTGTTCAAATACTAGTATATAATACACATAGGTCAGAAATACACAATTTTCCACAAGAGTTTCTTTATTTACTTTGATGATTTTAGGGCATCTTTGTCTCTAACTCTTAGGGGTAATATCCCATCCAAGGCCAGAATTTAAACTAATGAGCAAGTACAATTGTCGAAATATGGATGAATAAAATTGTATATACACATTGATTTGTATCATTGTGCAAATTTTTGGCTTGGAAAAATATAAATCATCTTTTTCTATAATCATCAAATATAATGTTACTTCCTAAACTGAAAATGAAACTGTGGTTTCAAAAATGAGTATTCATGATGAGATTATCTGTCTCTTGTGATAATCAAGTACCCTCATTCATTGTAAACAAACACAAAAATTAGGAAAAATAATAAGCCTATGAAATTTTAAAAACTTCTAAACATACTTTGTGATTAAGATTATCATAAAATGAATGCAGTGTAGTCTTTGCTGTACATTATACATTTGGTTCTCTGCCACTGGATTAATGGATACAAAGGAAAAATAGGAATGTTGTATTTTTAAAGTACTTTATATGAAAGAATATATTTACTGCAGATGCAAAATAGTGATATATTGTGAAAAGAACACTGAGAGTCTGATTTTTCTCTGGGAGTAGGGGAACATAATTAGTTCTCTTTAAGCCTAGCATTTTAATTTGGTCCATACTCAGGCTGATGTCATTGTTCCAATTTTAACTGAATATACAATTGCCTTCAACACTTAATGAGTGCTTCCTTTGGGCCAAACACTCATTGCTTTAAATATGTTAAATAATTTATTCTCCACAATGAGCTTTCGAGGATCTATGTCAGGGACAGGAAAATGAATTACAGGAAGGCTAAAAAATGACAGAGGTAGCACAGCACAGCTAGTAACTGGCTGGATCAGTATTTGAACCCTGGCAGACAGTGCCCATGACTATAACCCTTGAAGTACCACAGTGATTCTCTGATATGAAGACACATTGAAGCATCACTCTTATAAATATACAGAAGGATAAGAGTCCAAAGAAAGTAAATGCATGCTTTAGGGACAACATAAAAAATGACATAGTCTATTACGAAAGGTTTCAACTTACAATAAAGTCAAAATGGATATACTTAGTGATGCTTGGGAACACCTGCTCTGACAACAAAAAAACTGGAGTATTTTTTGAGTATTGATTGATGATACCACAATCCAACCAGATGAGTAGGTTGTGCTCCATGTACTTTGTAAAAGAAAGTGAAAACTTCACTAGTATTATAATCCGCACAAGGTCAGCTTATTCATTTGTTGGTGGCTTGCCTGAGGCTTGATGAGGCTTGGGGGAGAGGAGGGAGACAGAGTCACCCGATCTGAACTTTTGACCTGTGCAGTGGTATTAGCTCACTTACAGCAAGTGGGGCTGCACAAGGCTCAGCCACCGCTAGGAACTGAGTGAATCTAATTCCCTTTATATCTCGACTGGTTTTCAGGGTGTTTTAAATTTCCCCCTGCAGGAGTATTCCAGCTGATTTGGTTATTGTTTTGTATTTTACATTGCTATTGATCTTCTTATTTACACATCAGTCTATGGTGAGCTCATGAACAATAATTACTTTTCTACGTACCAAGCCTTGAGGACATTTATATAATAGGGACGTCTAGGCCCAACACAACTAGGACCACAAATATAGTGGTGCTCAATAATATTGAATATGGCTCACACTGTTCTTGTCAGTAGCTTGGGAAGACCTGCTAAGGCAGTTTTTACAGATTTTTTTTTTTTAAGTTTTAAGCTATTATGGGGCTCCTTAACAATAAATAAATGATAGCACTAAAAATAATAGGATCTATTGATATTTTCAATTGAAATTAGAAAAGAAGGTAAGTTAGATGTGAAGAACTTTGAAACATTAGAAAAAAAGACACAGATTTATTAGAAACAATATGAGGTACTTTCATTTAAAGCGAAGGTAATCTTCCTCCATAGTACATGTCAGCACACTTCCTATAAACATTTAAAAACACACATTTCATGAAAAATCACTGCAAAGTGAATAATTGTAATTATCAAAGATTATGTTACTGAATCTCAAATTTAGCATTAGCTGTGAGAGATGAAAATCAAATTATTCAGCATCAGGCATTGCCTAAAAATAATTCCACGACAAGTATAAATTAAAAAAAAAAATCAGGAGAGGGACCAAGGAGAGGGAGGAGAGGAAGGAAAGGACAACCAGAGGGGAATAATATTGACCAAATTATACTGTCATATTGTGTGCATATATGAATATGTGATAATGAACCCTCTCATTATGTACAACTATAATGCACTAGTAAAAATAAATGAGAAAAAAATGTATTGCAAACTATCAACTTTAAAAGGCATTTCTAGGGGCTGGCGCAGTGGATCAGCAGTTACAGCACTTGCCTGGCATGCGAAAGGATGCGGGTTTGATCTCAGCACCAGGTACACAACGAAGTGTCAGAGCAACAAAAGTCACATTAAAAACTGATTCTTTCTCTTTCTCTCACTGTTCCTCTCTCTTAAAAAAAAAAAAACAGCATTTGTATATTTTCAACTATCAAATAATTATTTTGCCTCTACAAAATCAAGTATATTTTTAATTATATACTTACATATAATTACATAAAATATTCATATATCTGATTCAAAAATTATTTACCCTAGCCTGCGTTTCATTGATCTTAAACCATGATCCTTAACTGACAAGAACGGTCACTTCAGAACAATTTTTGAAACTGGTATTTTTATTCTATCCTCTGTCATGTATTCAGATGTATAAAATGGGTACTCAATAAGTAGCTACTATTGTGGTTATTAATTTACCCTTAATGTTTAGCAAACACAATTCCTCATTTATTTTCCCTTTCATTTCATTTTACTTAAGCACATGGTTAATTCAAGCTTCCATATTACTAAGGTAAGGCAACATTTTAATTGAATCTCCAAACTATCAACCCAAAAGATAGCATATGATATAGATGGTTTCCTTACTCCTTCTTTCATAGTAGAGAGGAAAGCATGTATTACTTCTAGGTTTAAGGACCCCAGGCAATTCGACCTGAACAGGAATAACGACTGTCTCATTTTGATTTAATTGTGCTCCATGTCACACCTCCATGGTGGATTTTTCTTAAAATTCAGCAGATGATAATGTAATACCAAAAGTAGAAACTTCTCATGTTAAGAGAAATAAGCAGACTCAATAAAGAGAACACTCAATAAAAAGTAAGTTATTTTAAATCTCTCTCCATCAGCCTTCATTTTATAAACCATTATTTTATATAACATGACATCTTAAGCCTTCACGTTTAGATGCATCTATGAGGTACCTAATATACAAAATCTACATTAGTCATTGCACATGCATGTAAGTGACATCTGCAAACTCAGCTTTTGCACTCTACAAAACTCCCACATCTTTTTCTAGAGCTATGATTTCTGAACTTTTATTCCTGTATGCTTTATTCTCCATTGCAATTCAAGGACAGAGGTAAGGGAAGGCAGGCTTTAAGAGACCAAGATTTTTCCCTGCTTCAAATTTCTAAAGAAATATATACAAGAAGCCATCCATGGTGACAGAAAAGATGGGAAATAAACAAAATCAGCCCTTTCTCAATTGCCTCCTCGCCTCTATCTTCCCATCAACGGTGCTTCTTCCCGCCTTTGCCAGACCCAGCTAGAGAAAAGCATTTTGTGCGAAATGCAACATCAAAAGACTAGAAAGTGTTATTCACCAAATCACAGTGGCATATGCATGCGTTTGTAGTTTGTAAAGCTTTCTAGTTAGAATGCTTCCTATCCCTGAGGAGCAAATGCCAGTGTCAGGGTCAGACACTTAACCATCCTAAGCAACTGCAGTTTTCCTGGGCTATGTACATCTTCAAAGACAGATTAACTGATCACTATCTTATCTGTACCCCATTTGTTTAAATACTTCACATTTATTATGCCATCTCTTCCCTTTTCTTCTCAATTCACAGTTCTCAATCCTTTTAAACTCTCCTCAGATATGCGATTTCCCAAAATGTTAATCTCTTTACTTAAAATCTCCTTGAAGTATCAAGGTCACGATTTGCCACAATTCTCTTATCTGGGCTCAAACAAATGTGAAATATAGACATCTCAATATTTCTACTCTTTTGTCATAATCTGATATTCAAGTTAACATATTTAAGTATTCATTTCTATAAAAATTACTAAGTTAACAGAAGTGTTTGTTTCAATCAATAAGAAAGATATAATGGTAAGGATGAAGCCAAGCATTTCTGATACACGAAACCTGAAGATGGATCCAAAGATAGAAAGGAAATCAATCAGGTCCACGGAGAAGACACACTAACTAAATTGTCTTTTTAGCTTACACACCTGTATAAATTAGGCTTTGTGGATGGTTATCCCAATATTATCAGAGAGGTAGCTTGTTATTAAATTTTAATGGAACTAAAACATACTCCATAATTGTATTCAGTCTGATAACATAAAGTTTAAAAGTAGTCTTCACTTAAAGACCACACTACATGGATCGTCAAGGTGGTAATAACTGGAAGTAGGCAGACTGAATTTCTTGAGATACTTATGGTCATCAATTATACAAGTGCTCTCATTTTGTGAAAATTTCTTGATTTATACACTTACTATTTCTGTAGTTTACAGCATGCAATTGATACCTTCATACGTAAAGTTCTAAAACTAAAAAATTGAAAACATTGCTTTCTAACAGTAAAGCTTATTTCAATCATGAATCCAATAAATTACTTTTAAATATAAATAACATTTATGAGAAAAATATGGAAATTTGTACAAAAACTGGACAATCAATGACAGTAAAAAATTCATTTTTAAAGAAAGAATGTTGTAGCTGTGTCCCAAATAAATTTTAATAAATATGTGCTGAAATACTAATAGATAAAACAATAGGATACCTGGATTTGCTTTAAAACACCTCAATTACCAGCTGTTGTGTTAGTGTTTGGATGAAACAAATTTGCCTAATACTTGATGGAAACCATGTAAGTATACTAGTGTCTACCTTTGTACAGGTTTGAACTACCCAATATTTAAAACAATGTTTAAAAAACAATTTCATAGAACTCTATACATTCTGTACATTGCTGTGTCCTTTATGACCATTGTTCTTATTAAAATAAAGACAAGAATCACAATAGAGCTACCAATATATGACCTTCAATGTAATCATGCAATGTATAACTCTAAAAAAAATAAACCTCAAAATTGCACTACTAGAATTTTATA